>JAUBOD010000445.1:6663405-6679347 GCA_032353885.1 Nothura maculosa
TAACAGGCATTTGTAAAATTCTCAAAATGAGAATAAGTAAGTTTTACTTTTGCTTGGGAAATATCTGTATAGCGCTCCATACAGACCTATGATTTTCCAGCACCTAAGCTGTCCTCCTATGCAAGATAGCAGGAAGGATTTGTTGCATGCACATTCCTTTCTTGACAAAGGAATTCTGAAGATATCCAACTGCTCATCCAAGACTTAAGAGTTGTTTGTAAGATGTCTAGCAAACACTGTATAAATTGATCAATAATTACAATAAATAAATTGTAATTGTTCTATGAATGCTATTTCTATTTTATTCCAAATCATTGTGTGTTAAAGGCAAAAAAAGAATCTGTCTACCAACTAGCCTTAGAACATTTTGTTCTGATATTTTAAATAAAGAGAGCATAGACGTAATGTTTGTCTATGTTCTCTGCCAAACTCACTGACTTGTCATTATCTGAACAATGTCCAAGTCAGTTAGAATCTGAATTTGCTTTCCCAGTTGGACACAGATTGACAATTCCAATGAGTTCCCAACAATAGGATACAATCCTAAGGGAGAAGATACAAGTGTGTCACAAACAGATAAATAGATACTCAACGAATTTTGGTGGTTAAGGTTTCTGGAAGGGAGAGCGCTCTCTTGGACTCCACTGGTCCCTTCACACTGTCCCTCAGGGAACGCACACTCTTCTGACGATTACGTGCGAAACGAGCCCTCTTGATCTTCCACATTGCTGCATCACTGAGGTTGGCGACATTTGTCCGGACAGCAGTGATAGCTTTGCAAATGCAATTGACCAAGTTAGGATTCATTCCACAGCACGGCAAGGCCCTAATGCTGCCAAGTGCCAAGTGCAAATGGGCCCCAGGTCCCATCGAAGTCAAGAACGCTTCCTACAGGTTCAAGGGGTCCATCTGCAAGGAACTCATTGCATGCGTTCAGTCTAGAACTTGTAAAACCCCAAACCACATAAGTGTGTTTAAAAAAAAAAAATGTTTTTTATTTATTTAGAGATTGAACAAAGCCAGACTCTTTTGGTTGATCCCAAAACTGAGTTTCAGGATAAGGGAGTACAAGGTACTCTCTAGTTAAAATGGCAGAAGCCTGTTAGTATGGACTATATCTAGTGCACTCATATCAAAATGTTACCTTTAGTTCTACCACAAACTGGAATTCTGTCCTGCCTCCCTTTATCAGCCTGACCTGAATAGGATCTCAAAAATCCTGTTAAGTGTGGCTATGCTTTTCCACTACTGTTACCAGTAGCATCAGTGCATCTGTCTCAATGGAGTCACTAGAGTCTTTCATGGGTGCAGCATATTCAAAGCCTTTGAATTCTATTACCCAAGTCACTTAAGCTGGGGACTCCATCCTTTGAACCACTTATAGAAAGGCCAAAGAGGAAAGAACAAAGGAATTTTGAAAAATATCTTATGCATTTTAAAAATTAAATGCTCTCAAATATTTTTACTTTAAGATACGTCCTTACACATGCAGCTAGAGGGGCTATTGACCACTGCTGAGATGGCCTTCTCAGGTCACAGCAATAGCTCCCAATTTTGGGCCAAGCTAACACAAGGGGGAAAATATGTTTGCAGCTCCATCCATTTCCTAGATGCAGGCAGCAGCAGCACCTGGGCGTTTTTAAGCAGCAGGCTTCACCAAAGTGAAGGAAGAGTCATTAGGCTGTTGATGGAGCTGATGCTATGCAGACAGCTGTTCCCCACCTCCTCCAAGCAAGCCAGATGCAAACAGAACCGCCTCATGGCCACCACTTCAGTGAGAAAACTTTTAATTATTCAGTATGTTAAACGTATGCACAGGTTATTATTTTAGTCCCTCCCTCCCCTTTGCAAGTGAGTGGAAAGAGACATGTAACCTCATCAAGAAACAAAATAGGGACAGCACAAACATTTACAGAAGTTTGTTACCAGTCCCTGCCAGAACAGTTAACTAAGACTCTGCTCAGTTCCAAACATCCCATGTCATGTCCCATGCATTTGTTTGTGCCTTGGGGAATATGCAGTTCCTAGGCCTGGGATTATACCTTCACCTGGCTTTTATACAACTGGGTAATGCATGATCCAGCCCTTTGGAACAGTATGTTAATAGTGCAAGAACTACAGAGAAACAAATATGTCAATATGGGTTGAAGCTGATCCATAAAAGAACCAGATCATGTTTCAGCAGGGTCGGGAATCACATTTTAGTGAAAGATAAAAACACAGTGCCCAAACTTGCAGTGAATTATATGTTAATCTGCATTTGAGCAGTCAAAAAGTGTTTACTTTGAGTTATTCTCTTTTGACATGAAAGATTAGTTAGTTCCATCAAGTTTATGCAGGTGAGGCCTACATCCCTCTCATACCCTTGTAGAGAGCTGTAATTCCAGCAGCTGATAAAAGGCAATCAAAATGATTTGGTTTCTGCTTACTTGTTGGGAAAGGGAATTCTTTGTTGCAGTCCAGATGAAGCTGTGCTTCCAGAGACAGGGTCTCAAAACGGTTCACAAAGAACTCCCAGCTCAAAGCTGGAATATCTGCCTTTAGAAAATGAAGTAGCAAAAGCTTACTAAGAATTGTGGGTCTGTCCTTAACAACTGTGTCAAACTGGAAATCAAGGCAGAGGCAGAGACCCTGTGTGAAAGAAGAAAAACAAACAAAAAAGCATAGAACTGAGATAAGAAGACACACTAAGTGTTTTTAAAACTATGGACCGTCAAAGACCACTACTTCCATCAGTTATCACAGAACAAAGGTTTAGCTCCTCTTTTCTAGTGCTTTCAATCAGGAGCAATGATATCAATATCAGCAGAAAAGGGAGATAAACAAGCCCCATATTTAGAATGGAGACTTTCCTACGCCGATTTTGAAGAATACAAAGGTATAGACAAAATTCTACCTACTGAGGATTTGGTTCACACTATTACAATTTAACAACATTTACAGTTTTCTCCAGCAACAGTTCAAATGCTACAGTAATCCTTTGGAACCAAACTTGGGGCTAGCACAGTATCATTTCCTATAGCTTTTTTTATCAACTATCACAATTCATAAGGCTTGTCTTGTGACCTGTTAACGGTGATGATGGTACTGCACACCTGAATCCCCTTGAACTTTGGGTCAAATTCACTTTCTTATTTGAGCTTTCCTATTTTTTTTGTCTCTTATAATGAGCCTACCTGTAAAGCTGGCCTCTTTATGGTGTCAAGTAATAGTCCAGCTCTTGTAGCTACAGCTGGATTGACATCTTCCACAGCAGTCAGGAAACAGCAGAATGCATGAGCCAAAGAATACTTCAGTAGGTGGTTTTTGGTCACAGAGTGAATATCCAAAAACCTGCACAATACAGCCACCTTCTCCACTGTAGCAGCCATATCGTGAGAGAAAGCAAACGTTCATTTTAGTTTAGACAATTTCTTTATGGCCCGACTAAGATGCAGATATTTTTAGGAGATGCATATCAGAAAGCAAAGCCAAAAAATAGCTGGCAAACATGACTATGAATTTGATCTTATTTTAATTATCCAGAAAGTCTCATGTCCTCCTCTATTTTGCTGCCTTTTGGGGTATGGTATTGTGATATGGTAAACTATCTCCCAAGCTGTTCAAATCAGCAGGAAGATAACCACCAGTTACAGTTCTCTTCACTTACAGTTGGGCAAGTTTTATCTCTTCAACAAAGCAACGAACACAAAAACAGCCTGCAATTTCCACACCTACCTGCTTCAAACCTCATTTTCCAATCTTTGCTGTTGAAATTGCTGTTTATGATTGTCCAGAAAATGTCAGCTCCATGGGGAAGTGAAAGAGCATGGAGAAGAAGTGGGACTGCCAGGGAAGAAAGCTGAGAGAATTCAGACTTGACGACTCCCCATAAGCTGCAAAAAACAAAACCAGTAAGTCTGCTTACAAAAGCAAACCTTTGGTATCCTGTCTTCTAAATGGCCACACTGTACTAGGGAACATGCTTTTCATGACAGACTCTATGAGCCATCCTAACCACTTGTATGAGCACTATGATTGCTGGTAGGATTGCTGGCATGGCTCCATACAATTTCCAAGGATAAGTCCAAGTTGTAGATTACACTACAAAGAGTATGAAAGTATTAGAACTAGAGCCCATAATTGGCTTAAAATTCCAAGTCTTCAAACTTCAGGCTATCTTCTGAAGCTATATCCAACCTATTTTATTCTGTTATTCTGCAATTTTATGGTGCCAGAATCTTTTTTCTAACAGAAGTGCTATCTATAAAAGGCCTGAAGGAGAAGCTCAGTGAGTTCGAATTTTATCCCCCTTGTAATAAAACACCTCATACAGACACAGTAGAATGAACAGAGCAAAACCAAGACTTATTCCCAGGCAGACTGAGGGCAAAATGAGGTGCTGATCGAAATCTTTCAATAAAGCCCAAACTTTTTTCCCATTTCTCTGATAAAACCTTATTAAACTGTAAACACTTGTACATCACATCCAAGAATGCCTAGTTGGAATCAAGTATGAGCAAAATGTGTGAGAGCCTACCTTGCAATCAGCATGTGATTTTGAATATAGGCTAGAAATTGTGGATGGTCCTTTCTTGCTATATACAGGCATTCTCCATGAAGACACAGAATCTTCAGACAGTTCAGCATATTAAAAAGAATGTCTGGCTCTTCAAACCTTGACATTTCCTGTGCAAGCAGATGTACTACTCTCAGCACAGTGAAATCACTAACCAAAACTTGGAACTAGACAAATAATCAATATTACCTGCAGTATAGTATATATGAGCTTCAAGGTAACTGGGAGTTGCTGATAACAAAATTTTCTTTCCGTGTCATTTTTTATAGCTGTTAAAATTCAAGTTACATAAACTGTTGTTAGAGTACTGCATTCAAAGTAAAATTAAAGTATATAAATGTGACAAGAGACAAATCAACTCTACAATAAGATAAAACAGCAAGGGATTCAGCATCTAATATTTTTGTTACATTAAATGCTTAATATGCTTAAAGAGTAGTATCTTTAACGATTTTGGAGAGTCAGTCTGGTTTGCTACCAACATAATACAGTCTTCCCATAAAATCAGAATGTTGGAAGTCCTAAATGCATGAGAAAGTACTGACAGTGCATTGTTGGATTTGAAAGACTGCTTGAAAAAACCTGTATTCCTTTGAGAGGTGTCCCACTTGAAGCCCTACTGAAAACTCCATCCCTCTTCATCTTCAACCTACCAGTGTTTTCTGTGGTCTCTGTGTGATTTCCTGGGTTTTCTCCATGTTTTGGTGCTGACTTATCTTCCTCTTCTCCTTCAGTTCCTATAATAAACTCAGGTCTAGTATACAGAAGACTATCCTCAAGGTTATCTGTGGGCTCCTTTAAGAACATAATAAGTTAAATTCATTTCTTGATGTTATCCAAATACAATAGGCCAAATTCTGCTGTTTAAGTTAGATTGCACGTGGAAAAAAAAAATAAAGAGCCCAACTGAGGAAGAAACTGTCACTGTCTGTGACAACTGTGCATTTAAATCAATTGCATATTTAAAACTCTGCATTGGCAAAAGCACCCTGACTATGACACTATGTTTCACAGCTTTGCAAGACCTTAGCAGAATTGTGAATCCATACTGGAGCTGAGGAGAATACAAACAGAGACTCCTACCAAACTTAGCATGTTTGCCTTCAAAAAGTCATTTCATTGCACAGAGAGCAGAACATATTTCCCTTTGCACTATGTTGTTTAAATATATGTAGTCTACCATCTTAGAAGCAGATGGTATCTCAAACACTTTTACATTGAAAAAATAAAATATAGTCCTGGGTGTCCAGCAACTTAGGAATTCAAGTGGCTATTGCTACTGTTATAAAACTCAATATTGATGCTATAAATGCTACAAAGCCCCAGCCACTGAAGAGTCTTTACCATTGCCTTTTTCCATCTCAACAGGAATCTGAACAGGAAAATGCATGAGACGACTCTTAAACATTGCTGAATAGGGTGTCCACCAAACCTGCTAGTAGCACGTTCATCTGAATGGAATTCCAAACTTTTACACACCAAGAGGATCACTGTGCCCACCACCAAAAATAAACGACTAAAAGAACCTGTTAGCACCACATGTCACTTGCCGTAGTAAATCATTAGAATGAGAGGAGTGGTGGCACTTTCTGAACTGTCAGATGGAAGAGTACATACAGTAAATATTCAGATGGAAATAAATTCCTCTAGATTCATCACACAATGGGTACTGTTTAAAGTCACATGTGGCTTTGCAGAAGAAATAAATGTGACTAGCAGAATTTGGCTGAGATTTCCATGTCTGATAAAGCTGGATTCTGAATCTGAAATATTTCAGGAAAATCTGCATTTTCAATAATCACATATCAAATAAGATTTGTCAAGTTGCCCATTTGAGAAATAATTCAAAAAAAAAATTTCTCAAACGATATTCATTTGAGAATAACCACTCAGCTTTTAAAACAAGATGAAAAGAACTAAATATTAGCAATTCATATTTCACAGACAGACCCACAGTGGTGTCCTTCCAACACGAAGCAGCCCCATGCTGGATTAATACTATAATTTCCCATGTATTCTTTCTTTTAATCTCTCCAATTCAAGCCTCTAAGATTTTAAAGTTCAATGGTATTTTTGCTTTAACCTCTCAAATGCTCCATAGCAGAGGTCACTGCAACTTTGCTCCTTCATGCACAATGTAATAAGCAAAACTAAGGTGAAGTGCTTCAGCACTTGTTTGCTCTACTTACCACAAGTCTGATTTCTTCTTTTGGAGCAAGCTGTTCCAGCAGTTCAAAGCCCAGCTGGTAACACAGTATACTGGATTGACACAGACCACATTCAACTGCTTTTTCATCTTTTTGACAGGTATGGGAACCACCCCAGGGAGCCTGCAACACATTGTTTATGATGGAAATTATATCTTTTGAAATACTGTTCTCTAAGCCCAAAGTGACACCATCATCTTGCAGTTCCATCTGAAAAAGAATAAAAAGAGTAAGGATTAATCATTTATTTAAAGGCCACAGCTCTGACTAGTCTGCTAATGCCTACATTTCTGATACTGTTAAAATACACTACTGGGAAGAGTTTGAGATAAATTTGAATTCACAGTTTCAAATATAGCCACTGATGCCGAGACACAAATTTTAACAGCTAAAGGGAGATTTTCAAAGACAAATAGAGAATTTCAAGCAGATGATCCATTAATTTTATCTCAAGATGGTTATCCAAATCACTTGGATTTGGATTCACAATGAATAAATTTAGTAATTCAAAAATTAAGCATTTAAAAGGAAGCCTATTACCAGAGGCCTGTAGTTCTTAGAAAAATGTATCTCCAAAGGGCAGTTCATTTCAATCACATGAAACACAGGGTGGAGGCATCTCCCTTCTCTTTATTAGTCACAAACACAAAACTTGTTAAAGTAAAGCTTGGTGACAAGTGTATAAAGCTTTGAATATCTTGCACTTCATGCCATTCTTCAGCAGAAAGGGAATGAGAACCAGTGACTTGAAAGAACTTGTGTCCTTTAATGAATTTATTTTTCATCTGTAAGTACCTGCTTCAAGATGAGATCAAACATGAGTATGAAGCAATTAAGATTCATCTCATCATCCTCGCAGTCAAAGTCAATATTCTTTCCACTGGGGTGTCCGAAGTTTTTGAAGGGGCTGTGAAAAGGACTTCGTAAGGGACTGCGGAATGGGCTCTGGAAAGGGCTTGGGAAAGGACTCAGCGTGTTGTGCTGCACTCGGCGGCCAGGGTCCGAAGCAACGCTCACCTGAAAGCATTAAAAAGCGACAGCATTAAAAATCTCATTAAAAAACAAACAAAAAAAGCATTAAAAAACGAAACCAAGACAAACAATCCAAATATATACCCAGCAAAACAGTTTGCTGAAATACTGTGTAGTTAATTTCTATCTGCACTATTTTTACACCGATCAAGTGACAGACATATTAATACAAGGGGTCATATCAATCTTTTAAATTCTTCATATTCATTCTATTACGAAAACTGTTCTAAAGAAAAACAAAAAGAAAAAAGGAATTATTACCCTCCGAGCTGCAAGATTTCCTGACAATTCACTGGCTCTGGATTTTCTTTGATTTGCTAACTCTTTTACAGAATTAACTCCATCAGAAAACATGCTGATTAGTAATTGAAGCGGGACAACAATGTCTAGTTCAGATAGCACCTGAAGAAAGACAATAATTAAAAAGAGCATCAGCTTTCAAACGTGATCTAAAATATCAGCTACTTTTGTAAGTACATTTATCACACAATCCCCAGGGTCAGCAAGTTTTGTGCAGTTAATTTAAGGGGCAACTAAAATAGTTGGGAGTCAGTGGGGTGAGCTGTGAGCTTAGGTTTCAGTAAGAATCAGGACAAAAGAACTAGCAAAGTTGAGTATTTTCAAACTATTTGTCGACATCTCCTTTATGCTACTTGTGATAGTTTTACAGGCAAATACTCAGGTGTCCGAGTTTGTTCAAGAAACAGTTTCTGTGAAGCCATAACATTATCTATACTTGGATAACTATTTACTATCTTTATTATTTCCCAACAGTGAATTCCTGTAATTATCCTAAGAATCCAGTCAGAGTGGTTGATATAGGCTTTAATATACTGAGAAGCCTGGTTATCTACAAATCACCAAGGGAACATTCATCATATATTTTGTAAGTAACAAATAAGCTCATTTGTGCTTATCAAACTGTTACTAGTAGCAAGCAAAATCCACAGAAATCATAGCTTACTAGAAAATTTTGCATACAGGAAAATAGCTACAATCATTAGGTAGACTGCTCTTTGCAGAGGCTACACCAAAATAACCCTCAGCAGACCACAAGTGATGATGAGCATTATAATTATTATTCCAAGGACTGGGGCTGTGGAAAATTTCATGCCCTTCTGAATGTCCTTCCCCGAGAAGACACTGATTTTTCTGTAGCTTTTGCAATATAAATACCAGCTTTGTGGACAAATATAGCACAGGAGGCCGAGGGCAAAAAAGTCTGATGAGTCCAGAGCCATTCAGTTGTCTGTAAGTGAGAAAGACTCCAATTGCTTCTGGAGCTTGGCATTAATTTTGGAATACACAGACCACGTTGCGAAGAGGCTAATGATCTCTGGCTTACTGCCAATTGAGTTATGTGGCACAAGTGACAATCAAAGGGAAAAGAATGTCACAATCTTTTAGTATTATTATCCACGATGGGTGGGTAAAACAAAATTTCCCAGGACTATCTATATATCTATACTAGGCCCAGACCAAAAGCAGAAAGGTTTCCTCATCCTTGAAACAGAGGCTCCTTTTTTATTTTTTCAAAATGACAAGCTGCTTCAGCATGACCTGTCAAGAAAGAACACTTACATGCAGCCAAAGCAAAGCTTGCTCCTGCACAGAGGATGGGTAACCTGTGAATCGACAGCTAATGAAGCCAAACATCTCTTCCATAGAAAAAGGGAGAGGGCAAAGTTCAATATCAAACATTTTGCTGAAAAGAAGAACAAAAATACAGGATCACTAAGTGGCATCATACACTAAACTGATAGGAACTTAATCTTACTGCCAGCAGTAGGGATGCTCCTGTCACCTTGCACCCTTTCTTTCCAGTGAGACAAAGAGCCAAGCTACGTTGCTCATACTGTCTGTGTGGGCTGCACAAGGTCATCCCTGACCTGGGTGGTGCCCCTTATGAGTGTACATTACATCTCAAATCAGGCTGTGCAGGCAACGCTGGGGAAAACAGTCTTAAAAAGTGTTTTCATTTGATAGGACAACCCTTTTCAAAAGTAAATGTATAGGAAAGTTTCTCATCTCACTACCCATCTACTCTTCCTTATTTATACTAGAAATGCATACATCAGCCCCTAAAAGTAAAAAGCTACAGTCGGCTTCAGGACCTTTAAATCAGTTAAAAGGCAACGTAAAGTTGTATCGCAAAAAGGAGAACACCAAGCAGGGAATTATGAGTCAGCCAGCCACCATTCTTATTCTGGGGCTTCTCCTGCTCAGCAGGGGAAAACATTACCTAAAATTACTTAAAATTACCTAAATTATCTAGTTATTACCTACTCCTCCTGAGCCAGCTCTGCGGAGCTGCTCAACAGACATCAGGCTTCTGCTCATCCCCACCTCTTCACATCGACTGCTGCCCAAAGGAGAAAGATGCTTCTCCACTCTGCTGCAGGAAGCCACTGAAAATGCACCTCACTCTTAATATAGATTCAAGGATATCAAGAGGAATAAAAGAAGGCTTTCACAAAGCTTAAGTGCTCTAAATAGAAGCATGAATAGTCTAAATAGAATTCATGAATGATTCAGCGGCATTCACTTGCTACTGTCTACTGGACTTGAGAAAGCAATCTGAATGGCATTTTTATTTTATTATTATTATTTAATTGTGCTAACACCCTAAACAATTGACATATAAAAACAGAAAAAGGCTCCTACGCATCCCTACTTACCTTAACACTTCCCGAAACTCTTTCAGTTGATTATCAGGCACTTCTGTCCTTATAGCTTCCAACCACTCCGGCATTATACACTCCCATACTGGCTGGCTTATCACGTTGTACGGAATCAAGCAAAGGATTCGATTCAGACCTTCTTTTAACTGGGTCACAGCACTACAGGATTTGTCCCAGTATCCACCAACCTGTGGGTATTTCCAGCAGTCATACTGATCAGTGATCATTCTAGTCCACATCATTTGTCCAGCACCATAAATTTTCTCAGTGTGTCACAGGTAAGAAACTGTGGGGGACAATCATTAGCACCTTCAAAACAGAATTTAGAGGTCGCCCATGGAGACTGCACCATTTTCGTCCTCTTTCATTTGACTCACAGAACAACAAAGGACTGTCTAAAATTTACAAGAAGCTTGTTCTCTTCCAGGCTGCAACACAGAATAACCCCCCATTGCCTACTCTTCTCAGTACAGGACAAACTTAAAACTTCACTTCTTTGTTCTGCTCCATCAGTTAATGTTGAGTCTTCATACTGAAAAACTTGACCTGTATCACATTGCTTTTCTAATGTTTTTGATTTGAAGTTCTAATTGATGGATTTCCAAAATATATACTTCTAACTAAATACATAACTAGTGTATAGTTCTCTGTTTCTCTCTCTCTCTGGTATGCAAAGAGCAGAGAAACACAGATTTGTAAATGGAACAAGCAAAGGACAGGCTTATACCTGAGAGCAGAGAAACTGTGCTTATTTCCTAAGACAAGTTGGGATGTTTGGGGATTTTAATCTTTGCGGCAAATTATGAATCTTCATATAAATTATTCTTACCCTGGCAAACTCCATTGGCTTGGGAAGGAGGCACATAACCATGACATCAAACCGGACATCACAGACGGTCTTCAACCACTTGGTAACAAACTGAGGCTTAAGCTTTTCAACCAGGCTACCAACTTCATCATCCATCATATAAGCTGTAGAATGAAACCACTGGAAGACCATACTAACCAGCCTTGCTAAACTCTCTGTGGGTGTATTCTCACTGGGAGTACAAAGGCTCACCTGGAAAACAAAAACACAAACCAAATTTAATTTCTAGAATTAAAGGTGAGAAGGTGTTTTTATCTACTACATTTTGCACATTCTGAGATACCTGGATGCAAATTAGACAGTAGGTAATTGAGCAAGAAACAGTTTTAAGAATAGATATTGGCACAAGATTATTGACAAAATAAGTTCACAATCAAAAAATAAATATTTGAAAAAGTATCAAATTTCTTTTTTTATTTCAGTACTGAAATATCAATACAGAATGCTTTATCAAACTGTAACAGTTAGTACAGGCTTAAGAATGACTTTTGATTTTAAAGTATATAATATAATGCCCAGAAGGAGGAAAAGAAAAATGAATGAGAGAGAAATTATGTAAAAGTTAATGACAGGTCAACTGAAATGCTTTAAAGTTTGAAAGAGAACAGTTTGTTAGCAGAATACAAGAGAATTCCGCTTTGCAGAAATTATTCTGATTTTGCCTTTTTGTCCTTATTTTGAACAGTTCAAAAGCAGTCCACATCCGAGCCCAAGCTTGTATCCCACTGCACAGACAGGCACACTGCCAGGTCATTACCACCTGCTATCTGAGTTTGTGGCCCCCTTTCTGGGGTCCGGAATCTTTCAAGCCAGCTTGCTGTACTGAATCCAAAGTGGGCATTAATAGAATGGCAAATAACAAACAGGAGAGTTAGGACTTGTCTTCTAAACACTTCTCAGCTGCTAAGTGCTACTTCCTAGTGAACACTGTATTCTCAGTGAAGCACTGCAGCAAGTGCAGAGAGAAACAGCATTCCTATCAGTTCATAGAGAGCAGGTTACCGTGCTGCCTCCCAGAGAAGACCAGGACCCTTTTTATAAGTACTTTTCCTTTATGTTTTTCTGGGGATGCAGCATCTAACAACTTCCCTGTTGATTCAAAGTGTCTTGACATTCTAAGGAAAGCTGCTTGATTACTTTCTGATGCCTGTCTCACTTGAGTGGTAACTCTAAGGCACTGACAGCTTTTTTGACTGGAACTCTTGAGTTCAATTCCTAGATGAAAGGCATCTGTTTAACGGGGGGAAAAAAGGAAGAAAAAAGAAGGAAAACATCCACCACAACTCACTATTTATTATTAACAGTGCTATCATCTCTGCCATTACTCCTTATGGAGAGATCAAAGGATTTCATATAGAAAGAATGAATTAGCAAGCTACCCTTCTTGTCACAGAAGATATTCTTAGCGTTAAGGATGAGATGTTATAAATGCAGTGCAAGAAAAACTGCACTGTTTTCACTTAGATTCTGTTTCTTCTGGAGACAGAGAAAGGCCTTCAAACTTTACAAAGCATTATTTAAAGCAAAGCAGATGAATGTGGGACAATTAAAAAAAAACAGCAAGAATTTCTTACCAAGAACCAGATTCCAAACTGGCTCAGGAGACGTTGATCATGCTTGTCATCATCTTTATTATCAAAGTCTGTGTTGTCCAAGGAGTGATGGGAAGAAGAGAGGCCCATCTGCCTCCTGCGGTTGAGTTCATGCTCCCTCTGCTCAGCATGAAACTCTGCTTCCTTCAGCAAGCTATAAAACAGACCTGTGGTCAGTGAATATAGTTTTCCTGGAGGTCAGGATGCAGGTAGATGACTAATAATACTTAGAGGTTAAAGCACTTAATGTCTTCATTTTCCTGAGCACATTAATGAAATAAGATCAAGTTCTATGATTCAAGGCAGAACTATTCTATGAGGACAACTCTCACCGTTCATCTGCAAGAGTGGCAGGATTTCATTGCTCCTGCTTTGAACTCATCTGGGTGAAAGTAGCACCAATTTGCACAAGACTTGCAAGCAACTTTTACACAAAGGGCGGATTCCACTTTCTCTACTGACCCTTAGTTATATTCACTGCTGTATTACCTGATGACAGCTTCTACAGTACACACCAGCTCCTCGGCCCCGCACTCCCGGGTGTTGATGGGGGGTGGGGAGGTCTGGTAAAGATGGGTTTCTGCTGCTGCCCCAACCTCACTGCTGTGATGGTTCGAATGGCACCTCTTGCAGTAGCGAACCGGCCTGTTGCCGTGGCGGCCACAGCAGCCTGCTGAGAAGCAGGTGACAACAGCCCTCCTGACATGGGAGCTACAGTTCTGGAAAGCGAGAAAATGGAACACGTATCAGGTGCCAGCATCAGAGAGAAGAACCAAAAGCAGTGGCGAGAATCAGCACAGGAGAATGGTTCTGTTTCCAAATTCACTCCGGCTATACAGAAACTTCTGATGTCAAGTTTAAGGAAGATGAGCTCAGGCCCATCATTGGGCCTGGACTTAAATGTCATGGTTACACTCTCTCTCCTTCTTTTTATTTATTTATTTATTTTAAAATACCAAAATACCAAGACCAAATCAACATTTCACTTTTCGGGTTGAGCCCTGAAGAAAGCTTCCTTCTCCCCACTGCCCAAAGGCGTTCATGGATACACTGTGAAAATGTGAAAAAAGCAAAACAAAGCAAAAAGGCACAGTAATGGAATGCCACTACACACAACATCAAATCATGCCTCATCACACAAACGACTACTTAATCTTACCTTCTTCTGACATATAGCAGAAATTTCAGCTGTAAGGAGAAGGCATACAAAACATCAACACAGAATGACGAACCTTGTGTTTTACTATGGCAACCATAGGGAAATGGAATTAAATGGAAGCTTTACAAGGGAATGTCCAGTGCTAAATCTGTGTTTCATGATATTAATAAAATCTCTAAGCTTCTTCGACTGCATAAGCAAGTAGACTGTATTCTGAGGCCTCCTGGCTATTTCTATGCTGAAATGAAAGAACAGCCTCAGAGTAGCAATAGGTGTGACGTGCTCGACACACTGTCCATCTTCTGCTTATACTTCTGCCTCACAGACAGGCTGGTAGCAGTGTCCCTTGGGATACAAATAAGATTGGCCAGATGGGGGAGACACTGCTCAGGTGGGTTCACACTACCAGGGAAAGTCTGCAGGACAGAAGACTGGTGAGTTTGGATTAACAGTGTAAGGATGGATAACATACACAATGGAGTATAACTCCATACAGAAGGGTCTGAAGATTTAATCAGTAGGCAATATCTACTCAGTTTGTTACTCTTGTAATATCTAATTCAGTAAATATGGACGCTTCAGTAAAGAGAAGTACTTCTGTAAGTGAACACCACAAATGTCTACATTGGATTTCAATTAAAAGGAGACAACAAGAGAAAATAACCTCAAAGTCCTCAAGATTTTTCAGTTTGCAGGAAAAAAGAAAGCCAGGAAGCACCTTCTCAGCCCCTGACAGGGTACTTTAGAGAATAATCAACAAGCTTTGTCTGTAGCTTAGCTACTAACAGCAGCATCATGTTCTCAGACTCTTCATGGATCCCAATTCAACCAATAACTGTACAATTCAAAAACATTTTAGACCAATTTTTTTGATACCTTTTGCAGCCTTGTGTTGTTAGGATAGATTTTCAAAAGATTTAACATCAGATTTAGAATCAGAGCCAGGTTTCTGGAAGAACTAGCTCCTTTTCAGACACCTGTACTGGGTGCAATTAATTCAAAAACATCGGTCATCAATTGTGGATGGTTGAAGATTTGAATATCTGTCCAAATGTTTCTCTTTCCTCAAATTTAAGGAAATATTACTTAACTCAGGTAGAAGACCAGCTTTTAATTAGTTATTTTAATAGAGCTTTACAGTCTTCAGTAGAAGCTACTTTAAAATCCTACAATATCCCTTTAAAATATAATGCAGCATTTCAACTGATGCAGTACACAGAAATATTGATAAGCATCAGGCTTTACACTTATGATTAATCTGTACCTATCTTTAAAATAACTCTTACCTTGTGGCAGAAGAACATCAATCAACCATTCACTGTGATCCCTTAAAAAAGAAGAGAAAGTATCTAATTAGCTTGCCATTACTTTATGTATGCATTTATTTTTACACAGAGGGAAGTTATCTAACAATGTGGCAGGCCTGACATTGTTCTAAAATAGCTTTTCTACAAACAGAATTTTATAAACGATGCTGCTTCACATTATCTGTCTTTGTTGTGCCCCGCTTATTGCACATGACCACTGTACTGAGGTTGGGCCATCATGCTTAAGGCTTTTAATAATTATTTCTAAGGCTTTAATTTAGCTCATGAAAATACTCTCTGTTCTGGATGTCAGGGAAATAAATAATGATAACAAAGAATGACAGGTAAATATGGAAAAAGTTTTACCAGTGCCATTTTCTGCGAGTCTCCTTAAAAGCTATGCTTCTGGTAAATTTAATTTCTTTTTTTTTTTTTGAAGCTTTTAATCAACAATGACTTCTATGAGATGTAATTACTTTCCCACAGCTAGTATGATACAGGGTGTCTGCTAAACCAGGTGTCTGCTAATCCTCTCCCC
>JAUBOD010000445.1:6688146-6700291 GCA_032353885.1 Nothura maculosa
ATATTTCCATATGAGTATCATGTCTCCTTTTAATCCTCTCCTAAACAAATCCAGTTCTTGCAGGCTTTTCTCATGGTTCAGGTGAGTTTTTCTAGACCTCACAGCTTTCTGATTCTTTTTCTTGGCCTTCTCTCTTCTTGAGATTAGATGGACTAATTTTAACATTTTGTTCCTGCCAGGGCCTCTCTAAGGCTATCAGAATAAAATGCAATAAAAAAAATCTTAGTTTTTTCATATACAAAAATTCCCATTTACATATTGCTAGTATGTTATTAGCATTTGTGATTTATGATCCACAATAACATACAGAGCTTTCTGCTGTATTGCTTTCAAGCTTGTATTCTCCCACTTTGTTTCTGTAAATGATTTCTTATATAGTACTTTAACATGCATCCTAACTGAATTGAAGGCTTTTAAAATAGTATGCAATTTGCCAAGATCATTTTGAATTAGACTTGTTTCACCTGGAGGACATGCTATTATCCCCTTCTTGATATCACCCGCAAATCTAAATGTTCTCATTTCCATCAGCCAAATATTAATAACAACAACATGAAACCTAGCATATAATCTGGTCAAAACCCCCCTGGGTACATTCTTCCAGCTGCCATGAGCCACTGGTAATTACTCCTGGAGTTTTTGCCCCACGTAACTGGGGACCATGTGTCCCATGATTGCTTATCAGAACATCAAGCAAGAGAGCAACCAAAGCCTGGCTGAGGACAAGGAGACCCCAGCAGAAGGACCCCACTGCGCTGCCACAAAAGGAGACTTGTTTGTTCAACACTACTTGTTCTTTACAAGTCTCCATTCAATGCTAATTAATATCATGTTACCTAAAGTGTTTTGATAATTAAGTCCACAATTATTCCAGAAATTAAAAGTCAAAAGTTCCCTACAGGCCCTCTTTTCCAGGATCATATCATCATTTCCAAAGACAGCAGTCTTCTATGTAAAACATGATGCTGAAAATTCAAAAGGAATTTAGAATTCAGCTGAAGTGGCTTTGCTGCTAAAGAGTTTCTGCAATTTATCAAATTGGGCCACAATCCTCCCTGCACTGAAACATTTAATTTCACTGCCCTGTACCATGGTGACAATTAGTGTTTGGCTTATACACCACAGTGAAAGTACTGAGTTCCTGATTCGCAGTATGCACACTCAGAGATTAACAAGCTGTACAAATGCAGAACTTAAGGAACAGAATACAAATGCAGCAGTCACAGAAATCTTGTTACACAGCAAACTGGGGATTTCTGAGCCAGAGACATATATTGTTGTCTTTTTTTACCCTGTTATAATTTTAAAGCCATCTCCATTATGATAGTGAGAAAGACTTTTCTTCAATCAAACATATATTATGTTCTGTTCAGAGATGGACCTTCACCAAAACACTCAATCTGCATATTCCTGACAGACCAGATAACACACTTGCACTTAGTTCATGCGTCTTTAAGGAGTCATCCCAAAGAACCAGTCCCAAGATGATACCCTAGCAGATTCACATTAAACCTCCAGATGGCTCAGACCTACTCGTATTACTTTTTGTCACATTCCAACATATTTTAATTACATATCACCAACATATCACTGAAAATGAGTCAGCCTCAGAATTCAAACCCGAATCCACAGTTAGCAAAAAACATGTTTTATTTAAGCAAGTCACACCAAACACTTGGATATAAATACATCCCAGAAGATGTGAATTCCAGATCCAGGTCAGTTTAGGCCCATCTCTTGTACTGTATTTACGCATCACTCATGGTTCACAGCACTGAAGCTAAGCGCACTGGAAGGGTTCAAGGGCCTGCTTACCATGTTGACCATGTTGTAGCAAGGGAACTAGATCCAGCAGTGTCACCAGTGTCACGTAAAGTCCTTGATAGTCCAAAGATGGGTAGTCTGATAACTGAGCATCACGACTTTGCTGGCCACGTTCAGATGGAGCATCTCGCAGGACGCTGTAAAGGAGGGAGCGAGTAACAGTAGGGTTGATGGAACTGACCTGTGGTCTTAGAGATGGGGTGAGTGGGAATGGCACAGGAAAAAGACACATGGTCATGGGCACTGTCAAATTGGAGGCATCTTGATTCTCCTTCTTCCCTGTGCGGGACAAAATGCTGTTGGGGGGACAAAGAAAAAAAAGAGACAACAAAGACACAAAGAACAGCACATTACATTGAAATGACACTATAAAACAAATAATAAAACACCAGATACCTCCCACATAAGATGCAATCTCTACCAAAACCAGTGTGTCTACAAATCTAGCAACCATTCACTTTCATGCTTCAAAATAGGAGAATTAAAAATTGACATTTCTGAAAATTTTCATTGCATCTCATGTGTTATCTGGTTCATAAGGAGCAAAAATATAAAAATGCATGTTTCAGTGCCCTACCCATGTTTCACAGTTGAGCAAAATTCTTGTGTTTGCTATGAGAAAATAGCAGCATCAATATATGTCACCAATATCTTGGTATTTTCCTCTGATAATATTTTGAGAATTTTTTATTTTTTTCTGTGAAATCTTTGCACTGACTGAAAACATGTGAAATATAGGTGTGGCACTTGTAGAAACATGTTTTAGCAAAGAATAAACATGTGTGTTTGTTAAGATAATCTTAAAAATCACATGTTTATTGCATCAAAATAATGTCTGTATGTATTTTATGATACTGTTTCATGACCACTCAAGTCAGTATCATTTGAGATAATGAAGTTTAAACAGGCACATGGATTTAGAAATAATATAATATTTCTAAAATGTTTACTAAACTACATTTGGAAAAGCTACAAAATAATATATAGTAGATGGTCTTTAGCATATGTTTGTGAGCTAATGATAATGGTTGTTCATGTTTATTTTTAATTTTGCCCAAGTTTTGGGAGGAAACATTTTACTTTATAAATACAAACACTCTTTGGGTAAATAGTTACCTTCAAAATCTAAGGGCTAAGCAAGCAACACCAGTTATGTAACTACAGATCAGACAGGGTGTTATCATACATTCCTGCTGCTACTTACGTTATTACTCAACAAAACTCACTACAAACTAAAGGAGAGATAATTTGAAAAAAATAAAAGTGTTTAGTGGGAATCAAAATAGAGGCTATATGTCAATCAGCTTGCTATGTCATTTTAAAAATTTTTAAAAATTTCCAAAAAAGAAAAAAAGATACCATGCTACTTTAAAAATAAACTGCTGCTTAAGCAGTGGTACAAGTTTAGCAATTACAGAGTTTGCTTGTAACCTTCATATGTGCCTACAGAAACATTATACACCTTTCAAATATATCAAACCACACACAATAGTTAAAAAGTATATCCTTTCCGGGAGTGGGATTTCCAAAAGTGCTTGTTGTTGGCTTAACCCTGTTCCCGAAGTCAATGTTAAAGCTTGTAAGAAACAAATGAGCAGCATCACAATTCATTTTAAATTGACTTCTGAAGATCAGAATTATGTCAAGGAGGGAGCACTCCTGGAAATATCAGTCCCCTTCATTAACACAGAGGTTCCCATCTTAAAACCACCTCAGCACAACCGTAACTTACCTCGTAAGTCAATGCAACTCACGCCAGTAAATTATACTCGTGTTAAGGTGCTTATAAGAGGAGGTGCCATTCATTAACACTTGTAGAAGCAGCTTTCTGCCAAAGAGCTACCACCAAGCAAGCCTGACACACCAACTTGCAGTCAGGAATATACAGACACATTGTCTAGTTTTAGAAACTGCATGGCTTTTTTTTTTTGCTTTTTCATTGCATCTTAAATATTTTCCAGATTCTTTTGTTTTCTGTTACCCAATGTCCAGTGCAAGAAAAGAGATATCTAAGACTCTCATGAACACATTTATGAAATCATATCAGAAAAGTAGCTAAGAGCTAGTGTAACTTTAAAAACAAATTATGAGAGTGCTGATTCTTCTTTTTCCACATTAAATTTTAATTTGCTTGACTTTCATTTGCCATACTTTGCAGCTCCTACTTAGAAAAATGAATATAGTAAACTGTGTTCTACCACTTTACACTAACAGTACCAACTCCCCATAGCTATACTGGTAAAGACACCACTTCCAAAGGTAATTACTTCTAGAAAAGATATTACGGTGTTAATTAATCCTTGCTTTGGATATTCTAAGACTGGCATGGAGAGGTTGCACTAAAGGCTTCCCTTCCTGTTAACCTGGAGCTACAGCTCTTCAGGTTAGAGGCTCAAGTGTAGCCTTGTATCTTGCTTAGGGCACCCTTCTGCTTTCAGCAGGAAGAGCAATGAGACTGTATCTTAATTACAGTTCCAGTCATGCCAAATTTAGAGAACTTTCAGATCTGATCTTGTGCCCATCTCATGTTATAGAGGGAACCCAGGGTACAATCTTTGCAGTGTGGTCCTGTTACTGCACTAACCAAGTACTGAGAACTGGAAGTGCCTACAGATCTTAACTCTATGCTGAGCTTGCTCCATGTCATGCAAGAGAGCTGGGAGAGCTTGTTTCAAAACTTGGATATTTTTGCTATAGATTTATTTCAAAATGACTGTCTTCAATGAAAGATTTCTTGAAAAGCCTTCAAGGGAACTCTATTTCTTTAAGGCAGCAAAACAGACGTGACTTCATTAGCCACTGGGCATTCATACCTATCCCTTATGTAAAACATTTCTGCTAGAGTAAAGAAATATAGAAAAAGAGTTTTCTCTAGGAAAATAGGGAGCTTTTCTATAAGACGCTTATTAAGTCATATTCCTCAAGTGAAAATACTGAAAATGAGCAGGCATGAAACTTAAATTCATGCTGTAATGTAAAGAAATGCTTTTGCCCAAAGAGAAAATTAAGGAGGAACTAAATGAATCAATGTGCTATGCATTGTGTATGGTGATTTTATGTGATGTTCATTCAGAGAAATAAAGAACTGAATTGTTTCAACCATTGCACAACTGTCCCCACCACCCCTAAGCTTTTGATATATTGAGGCTATTTACAGAGCAAAGGAGGAAATTAAATCCCTTGTGCAATCCAGCTACAGCGAGCAGGATTAAACCAGCTATGAATGTGATCTAAAACAGTGGGTATGTCCACTGAAAGCAGTGTCAACTTGTTCATAACATTGAAAGATAAAGTATAATAAACAGTAAAAGCTACACCTGTAAAATCCCATCATCATATGGGATTTCTCCAGCTACATACTATTCCTCCATTACTCCTTTGACTGCATATGTTCACCAAAAAATATTTACCCTAGAAATTCAGCTGCAAAGAGAGTACAAACCCTACTAGAAAATATTTTGTAAAAGCTATTTTAAAATAACAGCAAGGTGAAGCAACTTATTTTGAACACCAAGTTCAAAGTTTCTGGAAGCCAATTTTGGATACCGTTTGATCAATACTCTCTTAGCAGTCCGAATATGTTGTTTTCTGCTTGTAGCTGGAAATATTCTCCACCATGTACTCCCATCACTGATGTTAAACCTCATGGAATGGAGTCTCAGTGTAGGAGGCAGAAGGAAGTCTCAGCATCCAGAACATTCAAAGAAATTTCTGAACATGCTCTTCAGAAAGCAGGGCTCTTGACAAGGCCATTTTGTTTCAGTATAAATCTAGCAGACATCTGCATACAGTGAGTGGGAATTTCCTTCTTTCCATCTGCTACACTAAAGACAGGGTATGTTTTGTTTTGTCTTTTTATCCACGTTCTTTCTTAGTATCAGCCAGGATATAAACTTGCAATGGTTCAACTACAGCACTCAAGCTTTGGCCCAGTCAAAGATACAGAAAATGGGTTTCATTTTGCTTAGTATCACAAAGCAGTTCACTTCATAAATTTAGAGCCACGTCTTGGCTTGAAGTTCTAGTGCCCTTTAGCCCTGAGGCTGTTTAAATCCACGCTCACAAAGCATGAAGCTGATTGTGAACCTTGTGGGTGTGTCAGTTACTTGTATCATTTCTGCCCCATGAGGCTCAGAGTTGTCAGCATCAGGGTTCTGGTTCAGTCCCATTCTGAGTTCAAAAAAGAGACATCCAGTTGCTCAGTTTTTACTGTTATTTCTTATCTGATAAGTATAAAGTGTTCTTTCTCCCATCCAGTAAGCCCAGAAATATCTCTGCTCGTAGGACATCAGGAAATTGTCACACAGGACATGCCAGCTGTACTGCTTAGGAAGAAGGAATCACAGTGGGAAAACATGTTTTCTTTAAGCAGCAGCATCAAAATGCAACCAGTCTCCATGGGCTTCTTCCCCCAAAAGCAAGTGTATGTTGTTATAGCACTCACTAGTTACATCTAACAGATAAGGAAACAAAATATTCAGAATTACTTCCAGCTTTCTTGTTTAACCACACTTATGCGGAGACTATTTTACTATTTAGATCCTCAAATGTCATTTAAATGTGTCTGCTGTGCAAAGGATCTATTAAAGTGTCAAAAAATGTTCAAGAGAAAGCCAAAAAAGCCACTTTCTTCTTTAAAAATCCCCATGTAGAAACAGAGCTACATTCCAGAGGTAATTTCAATAACACTGCATATTTTTCTACTGCTACTATTTAGCGAGACAAATATCATTTAGTGCTCTTAAAAAGTTCCTACAACTGCTCTTAGTTTCCTCATCATCCTGAAATGTTCAGTAAGTGCAAAAAGTTTCACGAGGGTCAAAAAACTCTTCTTAAAATATTCAGAATATCATGCTTCATTAATGAGTATTTCTGTGTATATATCTTTTACAAATCTGTACTTTTATTTTAAAATATAAAATACATTAAAATATTGTAAATTAAGAATAAGCACATATTTATTAAAAATTTAGCTTAAAAACAGGTTCAAAAACATCGTTACATTCCCCAGGTTTTCAATAAATGTTAGAATGAATTACAATTGTTGGAATGAACTCCAACTTTAAATTTTTGCTTCTTAACTTATTTGTATTATAGGAGTATGTACACAAATTCATTGGTTAATTGTATTCTGTTAGTATTTCCTCATCAAACAAGACAGGAGTCTGGATTTTCAAATGAGCTTCTCACTCCAGGCACATAGTCTTCTCAGGTATATATTAATAAGTACATGCTGCTTTTACGCTTTCATAACATTTCTGGATATGAAAACTAGTGCTGGCAAAAATTTGGGTAGTTCCTCTGCTCTGCACTTTCCCATCCTCTCCCCCTCAAAAAAACTTTAGTTTCAAAAGCCATTTTAAAACTAGTTTGAAAATGTGAATCCAACAGGTAGCACTATGGAAGCAAGTGGAATCTAGGTGTCACTCTTACTGACCTTTAAAGCTAAATGGGAAGTAGTATTTCCCATACTAGAGAGATTTTATTATCACGTGGCATTGAGACTACCTATTATAGCATGATATATTGTCACTAAACACTGGAATAAATCAAATTCCCAGATTTTCATCTGGTACAAGCCTCATCTACTGTGCCATCCATTCCAGATCTGGATCCAAACTTGGCACAGACTCTTATGCAGAGCTGAACCAGAACCCAAAAGTGACAGCCAGCTGAGCCCCAGGACAGGGGGAGCCTAGTTCTGCTCATGGGGCTCATTGCTCTGGGATCCTGAAGTGGCAGGATAGTCAAGAAGGTCATAGGTACACAGCTCTAAAACACTACAGATCATCACCAATCTTCACAAGTTCTGCATATTTGTGCACTCAGCTGAGGCTTTGGAGGGCCAAGCAAATCTTTAATCAACCATTTTTTTTTGTATTTATTTATTTAGAATCAGCCATTCATTAAGCAGCTCAACTGGGCTAATTGGGCAACAGCCACTGAAGAAATTCACACCATTTTCTTAAATTATGTTCTGAATCTTTTTGTTGGAGCACTGACCCACTGAATTTTGTAACCAAGCAAAAACTTAATGAATCCTCCCCCACAATTCTTTATTTTCTTCTTTCAGAGCATTAGTTAAACTTACCTCAACAACGTCTGAGAAAAGTATTTCAAAGTATTTGCAATGTCAGTTCCAGAGGGTACAGGGTAAATGTTGTGCAGAACTCGGTTATGGTATTCCTGGAGGTAGCGGATTTTGGAAGCAACTAGATAAAAGACAAAAAAACAAATACAGAAACTTTCAATTAGTGCATTGCAGGCTTTCCGGGAACTGCATCTGTTCCCAGCATTTCTGAATCTTTGAAACTGAAGAACTGAACTGCATCAAAGTCTCTCCCTTCTTTCTAATTGGGCACAACAGAATATTCTAGTGCAAGTGTGCCAAGAGAAAGGCAGTGCATGTCTGAATGTCTGTATCTGTTTTGGACCGACTGTTTAAAGTGGAAAAAAAAACACTTTTCCAGTGTTGTCAAGGATCTCGGGATTGATTTACAAGGTCACTGGATCACATATAGTTCATAAGAGGTAGATAAATATTTCTATTGCCAAAGCAATAGACTTAAGATAGAGAGAACTTATGTGATTTATTTTCAGCTATGAATTCACACAGTGACACACTGATGTGAAATATCTGTGCTATTTAAATGGCTTGGGCAGTCCTGAAGCTCTGCATCTTTCCTGATACCATTTTGTTTTTAAAGAAATAACATTGGTTATCTTTCCTAATAAATAGGCTTGTAAATAGGCTTGATCACTGCTGGAAGAAAGTGATCATCCAGCTGAACTTCAGTGCTTTATATTGCCTGCCTGGCACAAGATAATTTCATGGAGAGATATCTGAGCTCACTATGAACCCATTTATGCTCTGTTCAGACTAATTCATAATGCTGAGAAACAGCACAGTGAGGCTGTACCCCATGGTACCAGCTGAGCTACAGCATCAGCTAGAACACTCAGCACTTGTTGATGGCATCAGTCTGTGCAGACAGTCTCAAAGAAAGCAGAGCTGGCTGGGAACTCTTCAGCGTGCTGAAGGGTACCAAGACCACACAACAGAGAGTTAAAAGTGGCCAAGCTTCTGAATTACTGAAAATGCTGAAATACTGAAAATGCCCCTTGAGCATTTTCATTACAAGAGTCTTTAATTACAACCAGATACACCCTTTCCACCCCACCCAGGGCTCCTTCAACGTTGGAGACAGGCAGTGCTTTCTAAACAAGCAGTTAACACCCTGTTTTATTCCCACTGTTCAACACCATGTATTTAAGCATGAGTAATTCTTTAAACACTAAGAGTAATTCTCTGCACAGTATTAACTTCCAGAGGGATTTCCTTACACCTCTGCTGCTATACCTGAACATTTCAGGAGCATTCTTCTGAAATTTTCTACATCATTGATGCACTGGAAGAGGTGGCATTGTCTCCATAATAAGGAACAAGGCTGAAGCACAGGCTTCAAGAGCAAAGTGTCTGCTCGTGCTGTTGGAAGCTCCAACTTGTAATAGGGAGCCACTCCTTTTCGTGAACTAGAAATAATACATGGCATTTTTCTGTCCAAAGTATCTAAATGTATCTGCCAGCACTCAATAACAAACTAGGCTTGATGATTTAAAGTCAATTACTCACAAAATGAGAACCACTCAGTTAATAATCATGGGAAGAAGATTGCTTGACTTAAATGTTAGAAGACTGAATCTCATCATGCAACTTCTCAAGCCCTTATCAAGGCCATCTTTTCTATTTCCTGCTATACTCACTGCACCCTTCCAACTTCTGCATTAAGTGAAGCTTCTACAGACAAAACCTCCTTCATGGTGTCACCCTGCTTCATCCCTGGCAGAAGGCCCACTGCATGACTGAGAAGGGCTGTGGGAAAATGGCAAGTGAAAAATGCAGTTAGCAATGGTGTCATAGCACATATGGAAGAGTAACAGACTAAGGAGGCATAAGCAACCTTGACTGTGATATATTTCCTCACCTATGATTGTGATATATTTCTTCACCTGTGTTATACACTTCATATACTTACACTTACTTGTTTTAAGACAATTACAATGGAAAATTAAAATAGATCACTATTTTTAAGGCAAATGAAAGCAAATTCACTGCAATTCAATGTGATTCACTGGAATCACACATGCTATAACTACAATTAAGACTAAAGCATTTGAGGCCACTGCATAGACCTACATCACATTAGCTGTGCTTTTTAGTAGGTTATCCCTGTCTGTGGGAGCTGCCATCACTAGCTTCCCACACACCTGCCAAGACACTGGGACAGTAACATTTGGTCATCATGGGTTTCGCTTTAGGTTAGAGGAAGAAGTTTACTTTGGCAGAGATCTGTTTTCCCCTCCTCTTCCCACAACTCGTCTGTTCTGTTCATTAATTTTGCTCCCATTTTGGATCTGCATGTCAGTTTGCCAGAGTTAAAGACAGACATATATCCTTTACTAGGATGACAAATGTCTATATTAAAAAAAATCTAAATAGGATTATGTAGAAAAAAATAATTACTTCATTTTGTGATAGTACTTTCTCTTGCAAGCCTTGAAGATACGTAAGTGCATAAATGACCTTATTTTCCAAGTTACTGAGCACCTGGAGTCACACTGCAGAAAGTGATGTCACCCTGTGGAAGTGCTTAGCCACTGTCATAGGATCATCATTAAAAAAGAAACGGGGAGGTTACTCCATGGTGCTCTGCTAGGTATCTCTGTAGCATCTACACAAACCAAACGAAGGCCCCAGGCCTTCCGTGAGCCTTGACTGAATCAAATTTAAAACTCTTAGCAGTCTGTAAAGACAACCTTGATTTTTCATTGCCCTCGTGAAGCACAAGACAAGTCCATTCCCACCAAGTGAGCACAACTAGATGTTGATTATTCGAACTATCTTTGGACACCGCAGAACATCTCGGGTAGGACGTCGCAATGAGCCAGATAATGGAAGTCACTGTGACTACTTATTACAAAATGCATGCAGTGACAAAAAAGAGGCTTCTCAAGGCCATTTTCCAGATTGTCATCATTTAACCTGTTGCTTACGCAACCAATCAAAAAAAACAGAGCTGTCATATAGGAACAGTTCCTGCACAGTCACGGATACACATTTAGACCAGTGCCTTTTTCCTCATTTCCTGCCCCCCTTTCTTTTCTTTCCCTGTATCAATCAGTTTGTTTCTTCATTCATGGTATTTTGCTGCGGTTTCCTGGTAAATTTAGATCCCTTACGACGTGTGACTCCTATCTGAGACGTTCTGATTCTTGCCTGTCGGCCAAGCAAAGAAGAATGAGCAACAGTCAGGACTTGAAATTTTGCCTATAGCCATTTATTCTACAATGTAACCCTTGCAGAAGTCCATCGCAATACAAATAAATAAATAATATGAAAAGACCTTGGCAGTGCTATAAGAGCTAGTCAGGGGAGCAGCATCAGTAAACAAATTCCATTCAGTGGGTCAGAAAGCATAAGGCATGCCCCTTAATTTAATACTCTACCAGGGCATTGTGAAAAGAGAAAAAAAAAGTGTTATGAAGAAAAAAAAAGTCTATAGTCTGTTTTTAAGAAGGAAAAGTCTCCTTAAAATCAATCAAACAAGACGGACATGGCAGAGCCAAGATGCAGTCTCCTGAGCAATACAGGGAGACGACAAGAGAAAACAGGCAGGTAGAAATATGGAAGAGCTGCTCAAATTGAGCAGACTAGCAAAACCTCAAGCATGGGGAAAGGGCAGAAGGGAAGCTAGACACCCAAGGCAGCTGTGGGGCAGGAGAGGGCAGAGATTCTTCCATGCAGGCGGGAGGGCTGGGCGCAGCCGGGGCGCAGGGCAGCACCGTGCAGGGCTGAGCGCGGCACAGCTCGGGCTGCCACGGGATCGCTCTGGAGGCCAGAAGCTCATCCATGAACCAGCGCTCGCGCAGCAGTCTCATAGCAACACCATCCATCCCTGCCCGCACCCCGCCAGCCCTGGAGGAAAAGCAACAACACAAGCACCGCTTTCCCTGGCCCAGTGCAGCCCAGGCTTATATAAACACAGGGCTCCTGGCAGGGAAAAGCAGCAAGGCAGGTGCCGAGCGGGCTGCAAGCTGCCGCCTCTGAGGTGCCCACTGGCCGAGCAGGAGCCCGCCCGGCCCTAGGGGGCTGCGCGCCGCGGGCAGCGGGGGCAGCGGCGCGGGCGGCGGGGAGCAGCCACCATGTCGCCTCTCGGGGCTCCGCACCCCTCAACATGGAGGCTCGCAACGCCGCGCGGGGCCCCGCAGCCGCCCGCGCCTCCTTCCCCCGCGCCCCCGAGGCCGGCACCCCCCGCAGCTC
>JAUBOD010000445.1:6739996-6757890 GCA_032353885.1 Nothura maculosa
ATGTGGCTTAAGTTCAGCTATTTTGCTTCTTTATGATGCAATAAAAATGAAGAAAAATGACAAAAAAACAGGATCATAGACCCGAATTACAAGTAATGTTACCTGTTTCTAGTTTTGTGTAGTACTAATCCAAACCACAACCATTCTGTCACATCACCTACGTCTTACTGCCCTATGACCCTGATATTTCCTAGTAGTGACAGTTTGATTGCTTGACTTAAACCACTTATTGTTGAATATTAGAATGTTTTCATACATTATGTTTGCATTCCCCTGTTACTTTGCCCCATCAGTTCCTTTCATGCTAGCATAAGGTTCTTTGTCTGGAAAAATAGAAGCCAATGTGAGTAAGGTTTGTTTGTGATCCTTTTTGAAAGCTAAGTAAAACATGAAACCTAAAACATCATTGTCATATAAATAAGTGTATATATGCATTTTCCTGTTTCAGTGCTAGTATTACATTGTTTCTTAATCCCATAGCAACAAATTCAGGAGAAATATAAAAAGCCCTGAACGTTTTGGAGGGGAAAACATGTCAAATATCTTTTAATAGCTGGGAAGCACGTGTTAATGCTTCCCACCTTGCTCTTTATCTTAATTAGATCCTGGGGGACTACAGAGTATTTTCTGTAAGCTTTGTATTGAGGGATGGCTATAAACAAAGTGCAACTGTTACCCAAAGTCTGTTCTGTACAGCCTTTTTGTTAAACAAAAACTCCCAATCCAGGGATTCTTGGCTCTCGGCCCAGACAAATCGTCTTAAGTTCTTAGGCCTTTGGGTTCATGAGGTTTGACAAGTATTGAGAAGACCAAATACTTCAGGTATTGAAATTTTAAACAAGGTTTGTGTTTATTTTGCAATTTTATTTTGGTGTTCTATCAGTTTAATCCATAAGTCTCTTCTGTGCTTTCTGTAGTATTTTGAATAACTGTCTTCTAAATCCAAGGCTTTTTACCATTGTTTAAGGGCAAATGTTTGGTGTATACATTGCATACGTAACACGTGTCACTGTTGTCCTCAGCAAGACCTCCTGTTTCAGGAGATCAGCACATCCTGGATTTAGGTTCCTTTTACTAAGGCTTATCTGAATACATCCAAAAGTCTAGTAGTAGTTCACTTGCCCTTAAACCTGAGCCTACATTTTGAGGCTAGAGTTAGATTTTTTAAATTCTAAAAATTCTTCAGCATCTAAAGTAGAGAAGCTTTTCGTATCCAGCGTAATCCCTGCAAGGAGAGGCGAATGTTTCCTTTTGCGGCTGAGGATCTAGTTGTTTTTTCTGCTCGTCCTGTCCTGCAGCTGTTTTTCCATGGGAAAAGCAGCTTTCTTGGTTTGGCATTCTGTGTGGTGTCTGAGATGTTTTTATATTCATACTGGGCTCAGCAGGTATTTGCAAGCTGGCTGGCTGTAGTAAGAGCATAAAAGTTGAAGGAGGCACTGAAAACAAAACCTCAAATCCAGGATTGAGCCAAGTCCTGGTTCTTAGAGATTTTGTTGTCCTTTTTTTTTAATGGCATCATGTGGACACCTGTGCCAGGTAGCAAAAGTAAGTCCTATTTGTTTAAAATAAAAAAATATGTCTGGGATTTTTATTCTAATGTGAGTTGATTTATCTGGCTCACTGAAAACTTGAGCCAGAGTAAGCACAGCAAGGAAAGCAGCTTTTGAAAATAAATGGTGCAAGGCAGGGCTTCCTCCAGAACAAAGTCAGCACTGCTGCCAGCTTAAATTGTTTGGGAAAATACAGGTTATATAACATTGTCTTCTAAGAAAGAGGAGGGAAAAAAAAAGTAAAAAGCTTGATTTTTATTACATCACTAAAAACTGTACTTTTGGTCTGGAAGGTTCAGGGGCTGCACGTAGCCGTGTGGCTGAGTGTGCCCCTCCTCTGCCTTTGCCCTCTGTTTTGCAGAAATGACTTTATTATGCACTTGAAATGTAGTGAGTGAATTCACGTTTGATGCCACTTATTTAGGCTTAAACTGTGTAAAACTGCTCTTGTGCCTCTGAATTGAAAGAGTTTACACACCGCAGGATTTTTGCAGTGTTTGCATTTTCAGTGCATTTGAGTCGTGCTACTTTGCAGATTTAGGTAGTGTGTGTCTAATGGCCTTGAACTGTTACCAGCTCTTCCATGATTGTGCTCCTTGTTGCTTGTGCCCTGATCCTTAAAGGGAGGGAGGAGACCGGAGGTGTCCTGAGCCTGGCTGTGTGTAGTTAGTGTACGTTAGCAGAGCACTTGAGCATCTTCTTACAACTCTGCTGTCTGAGACTTGTTCCTTAGCCTTTCGGCTCTTCCCTGTGCAGGGAAGAATGGAAAAATATTATTAGGCATCTAATGGACAAATTAGCAGACACAGCAGAATCCGGAAGTGGAATAACAAATGCCGCTGTTCCAGGACTTTGTCCAAATGGACAGTTTCCAACTTTAGCTCCTTCAGCAAATGAAAACAGAGGAAAAAGGAAGCTATCGGGATGGATATCTACCCAGGATTCTGGTTCTTATTTGTGTGAGAGAGAATTCAAACTGAAAGGCAACTCCTCTCTCTAAAAAGCTTGTGCTAAATATAGTTAATATCATCTAGAAATAGATGGCAAATCAGTGTAATGTATTCTGTGCAGGAACACAAATCAGCTCGAGTGTCACTCTAAATTATTTTTTTTTTTTTTCTTAAATCAGTAGAGCTTTTTGTGTGGAGATGGTCTTGTTATCCTAAAATAGCTCATTACTGTACAAGAAAGAACACAAGTAAATGTGTCTAAGACTGAACTGATCTCCCAGTCTCTATTTGAGAAGTGGTGTCTGCTTTTGGTGGGCCCTGGTTCTTGTCCAACTTCGTACTGAGCAAGCTCCGCTTTCTGCCTGGGTAGGAGGATGTTTTATCTGGGTGTTTTCTGATGATTTAGCAAACTGAACCTACTTAGCAGTGAGGTCAGGAAACGCAGCCTGTGCACGTGAGGAGACGTTGTCCTGGCTTGAGGGGGAGGGCAGAGACCTCCCTCTCCTTGCACATGCAAGCTATAGGTTGCCCCAAGCTGTGCTATACACTTGGTGTAAAGCTGCTGTAAAGCTGGTACAGTTGTCTGCTGTGTTGGGAAAGCTTGGCCTGCGAGCAGCGCTGCTCTCTGGTCCATCAGAACTGGGCATTAAGCCTCTGGAGTAGGGATTCTGCCTGCCCATAACATCCAGCACCAGAAGGTCTGGTTCTTTTTTGGCAGTCTCATATCCAGCAGAAGAGCCAGACCTGGGGATTGTAGGAACTGTGCTTTAAGGTGTCCGTATGTCTGCATCTTGCCACTTCATTTTGTGCATCCACGTCTCAAAGTCAGGTTTTGAGATCTTTATTTATCTTGAAACCCTTATCTTCATCCATGTCAGCTGCTCCCTACTGCTGTAGCATTGATTTCCCTCCCTGGCCCCTTGCGTGCTCCATCAGCCCCAGGCCAGGAGGGAGAAGGTCATCTCGGCCTCCCTCCCAGCATCTCTTGGGCTTGCTGCCTTTGTGACCAAGCAGCCAAGCGTGTGTCTTCCTTTAGCTCCGCCTGCCTCTCCAGTGCTGTGAAAACTTCTATTTCTGAGCTTGGAAGTGAACAGAAGAGCAGGGGAAGGAGCTGCCACGGTGCTCGGCCTGCCCTTGCACGGCTCGTAGCCTCCTGGCCCCACGTGCCAGCGCTCTGATGGGAGAGAGAGCAAGGCTGGGCCCTTACGGAAAGCCCAGCTTGGTTTGCACCGTGTGTTGGTACAAACTTGGTAGCAGTTTGGCTTCCTGTTCACACTATTGAACATAGGCTGCAGAATTCCCAGTACGGGCTTTACTGTTATGCCAGGCTTTCCAGGCTGACTCCTTGCCTTTGTGTTCTGGGTGGCAGGGAGCGTTTGCAGCTGCCAGCAGGTTCTCAGGGTGGTCACTCGTTCTGCAGCAGTAGCGCGTTGCCCCAGCCCTCTGTGTGAGCGCGCGTCATGTGCTCTTGTGTGTATGTTAAACATGAATCCTTGCTCAAGGGTCTTCACTATTGACTTCCTGAAATGTTTTTGAGTGCCTAATAAAACAGTAGGTTTGGGGCTTTGTTGTCCCTTATCTAGATAAACGTATTAATAGCTATTTTGCAGTTGTAGACCTGCTCCTAGGCACTGCTGGTGTGATGGAACGAGGAGTACGCAGCTCATATGGAGGCAGGATGGAGCTGGAAGCAGTGATGAGGGTGTCTCTTCTCTAAAAGGACTGCCTTATTCTGCCTTCTCAGCATAATCAAATTTAGGACTTTTATAACTGTGTCTAAATGAATAAGCACGTATGAAATGTGTCTTTTGATACAGTTCAAAGAGAGATCCAGTCTAGGCTGACCTGTACTTGAAGATGTACTAGCTTGTAGTGCTTGAGGTGGGTGGTAACCATCTGAGGGTGTGTTCTAGTTTATCATGTTGAATTGTGAGTGGTTAGGAACTCAGTTCAGAAGAAAAATTATTGTTGAATTTTGTTGCTAACCCTTCAATTAAAGTATTGTGAAAATAGGAATTTTTTATTTAAATAAAAATATTTTGAGCTAGAGACCGTATATTTAATCTAAATTGTTTCCTACCTATTGAAGACAACTGTTAAACAAAACAATTCTTGCTGCTTTTGTCTTTCAGAAATGGAGGAACAGAATGCTGCTGGATCTGGGATTGAAGATCTGTGCGGGATTATGGGATTATACCTTGAGCCAGCAGGCGGGATGCCTGAGTGACTGAAGAAAATGGGTGCTAATGCATCTAACTACCCTCATTCGTGTTCCCCAAGGGTAGGGGGGAATTCACAGGCACAACAGACATTCATAGGTAACTTTTTTCAATTATCTTGTCATGTATATAAACAGCTTTCCGGATTGCATGTGCACTGCATTTGAGTTGTCTGCAGTCGTGTTACACAGAGCTCTTGTTTTCTAGGTCACCAGTTTGAATCCATTCAAGGTTGATAGTGCATGAAATTTGGTGCTGTCTGATACCTGATTGGCCTGTGTGTGAAATAAGCTGATCTGCCAATTGCTAGTAACCCTGCCAGCCAATTAAAAAAAAAGTATATTTGCTGATAGCAAGATGCAGGACATGCCACTTGAGCTTTTAATATTGTTAAAGCATATAGCACGTTATGCTCATTAGTGTTCATGGTAGTAAAGGCGCTATGGAGAGTTATTTATTTGCCCCTGGAAGGGGTGTCTCTGGTAGCAAGGCTGGGAGTGTGAGGCAGGCTTCAAGACAACTTTTTTTCTGCTTCTGCCTGTGTTGTGCCTCCGAGATTGGGGACTGCTTGTTGCCATATGGTATTATTGACAAGCAGACATGTTGCTTAGCTAGAAACATGGACTAATGTGCTGTTAACAAGTTAAAACATTTGTTATTTATTGGTAACATAATTATGAATGTATTTGTTCTCTGTTGTGCAATATTGAATAAGTAGTACTGATGTTCAGTGTTATTTCTTAATCGCCACTGCAAGTGTGGCAGTGACCTTGGTAGAGATAAAAATGACTTGAAGCTGTGTTTTGTTCTTGCATGACATTCCTAGGTAGGGGACAGTACACAAACTATTTATGGAGACCTCTGCTCTGATCTTCATCTTGTGTGCGCTCTTGTAGCAACATGTTAAAGGAAATTCCTGTCTTGAATACCCTGTAAAGCCACCCTGTGAAGTGTTTTCCATAAATCTTTAAGTAGTAAGATGTTCCGGTTTATGTAGATATTTCTAAACTAGCACCTAAAACTTTTTTGTTGCGTATTTAGATAAATATATCAACGTACTTATGCAGCTGTTGAAACCTTTCTTACCTAAAAAGCAGGTAAATGTGCCCACCAAGACACCTTTCCCTTGAGCAGAGTTTTGCAGGGGGGATGTTCCAAGACCTCATTCAACTGCCTGGGAACTTTGTCCTTGGCGTGTGGCAGGCTTTGATGATGCTCCTCAGAGCTAAGCTAAGAGCAGAAGCCCATGTTTAATGTGTCACTGCAGATTTACTGGTCCCTGTTACCTAATGGAAATTGAAGCTGTGAATTCTTTCAGGAAAGTCTAAATAGTCTAATCTTGGGTAAAAGAGGGGTCTGATAGTTCCTGACTGAAGCCTTTGGGCTGAGGGTGGCTGTGGGCAAGTGCTGGCAGTCACTGTGGTGTTTACAGAACTGGTGTGTGTCTCATTCTGCATGTGGTGTTTGGCTTCTTCTCATCCTGACTCCTTTATCGTTTGGTTTTGTGGCAGCCTCAGCAGAAAATAGAGATATATATTCAAAATTGATAGTTCCATGTTTCATCGCTTGTCAGAATAATTATGATGTATTTTTGAAAATCAGCTTCTACAGACCCTCTTTTGTAGAGAAGGCATGAGATCCCTCCCATGTAAAATCCAAGTGGAGATGCATGGACCAGAGCAGGGGGAGTTGTGCTGTGTGTGCTAGTTGTGCTGCAGTCAGGCTAGGTTCGCTCTGTGGGCTTCTTGTTTTGGGCACTGCGTTGCCGCTGCCCCGCGGTGTCCTGCTCCTGTGTAGCCCTTCTGTGGCTCTGTAACTGTGGGAGTGAAAGGGTGAGGTTAAAAGCTGAGAACTGATCTGGTAAGTGCAGCTTTTTCCCAGCCCCGATCATGGCTTAGTGTACATGAAGGAAAGCTAAGTGTGCTTATGGTCCTTAAGAGTAACTCGGTAAAAGTAATGAATTGCTTTGGCTGTTTTAAAGAACGATATGTTCCAGCCAAGGCTTAACTAGTCACTGTATGACTTATCTACAGCATGTGGAAGGAGGGTTTCCCACCGTTTTCTGGGTTGAGACATCTGTTCAAGATACTTATCTTTAAATGCAGCTCTATAATTAGGTTTTCAAATGTGTAGGCATACAGAGGACTAGACAAATCCCATTATTCACTGTCAAGTGCCCAAGTAGTTTCTCTTGACAATCATCTGTTTTTTGTAAATATTTATCTCTTCAAGGATAGGATATGGTCTCAGGGCATGAAGTTGCTCTTGTTTTTTAACAATATTTAATAGATTGATGCATTTTGGTGTGGAAGTGAAGAATACCTTTTTATTTCTTCTAAAGCTGCTGCCTTATCAGGAAATACAGAAGAAATAGAAAGAGGGAGACCCTCCAGTTGTCACCGAGGGCCACAGAGCCGCAGGCTGCAGGGAACCTGGCTGGGCTGGTGCCTGCTCGCTGCAGGGCTCCCTTCCCTTTGCTCCTTTCTGGCCAAAGCCATTGGGTGACACCCTGTTAATAGCACTGTGTATTTGAAGTGGTTAATAGCACTGTTGGTACTAAAATAGCATTTTGCTACCTTGGAGTACATAATACCTCATGGATGGTGGTGTGTCCATGGATGGTAGGATGTCCAGAGGGCGGTTGTGCTTTTGTGTAATATGCCATGTAGGCGTATGGGTTTCTTCTGTTTTAATGGAGCAGAAAGTCTAGAATTGTCTCTATCAGTAGGCGACTGGATGTAACAATAGAAAAATGGGGCTTCGATGCATCATGTGGAAAGAATTTACATGGTGCATTTGGCAGTGTGGTCTTTTTGAAGTTGTTTTGAGTTACTGCCATCTTTTCATTTAAATTAGTTTTTTGAATGTCTTGAATTTTGAGTATGATTAATAACATATTGCCTGGTCTAGCAGAATTTTAAATAACAAGAATAACCTGATTAAAGAGGTCTCTTCTGCATCCCAAAGCTCTCACTAATAAATGGCTCGTAAAGCCATTACATTGCATGACTTGAGGGAGTTTTAATTGGCTTGGCATAAAAGCCATTTTATAAGGTTATTTAGCAATTATTATTACCAGGGCTTAAATAATAAAACAATTTATTGAAACTTTAGATTGCTGCAGTTGCCATCCTCTCGAATATGAATTGAGACTGCTCCTGTGTCTTTCACAGTTCTAGAAGTACCTGTGTGAAATATGGTAACTACAAGCAGTGCATTTTGACAGATTGGGTCGTAGCATCACTTTCAAAACAGCACAGCAAAATAGCATCACATCAAATCTGCCTGAAAGCAGGGAAAGAAAGATGAAAAACAAGTTATAAAAGACCAAAAGAAATGCGTGGTGGTTGGATCTGCTGTCAAACTCAAAATGTAGAACGAGCCATACGTAGTGAAGTTGCACAAATGTAACAGTGGAAATTTATAAACTGTTTCCAACAAGAAAAAAAAAGCAAATACTATTTCAAATGAATTTCTTTTCCCCCTTCTTCCTTGCCTTTGTGCTGATGTAAAAGAAGATGCTGATGTAAAAGAAGAGACATTTTAGTCTAAGATCAACAACTTTAGCATTACAACTGCTAAAGTTGTATTTACACACTTGCAAACTGTCTTGCACCATACTCCGTAAGGGAGAAAGTTGCTTGCTTTTCTGTATGCTTTTTGCATCAGACTTGAAGTGAAAACTCTATATATCAAAAGTAAACAAATCCACATTGATTTCAACGATGAAAACTGTGAAAATTGATTTCACAAAAAATGGCTGGATTAAATTCAAAGTAGCCCTTTAACATTGAACCAGACTGCTGTTAAGCCATTTGTAACTGCTCTTTCATTAAAATATTACTTCTATTTCCCACTGGTGCCAGAAGCACAGCTCCTAATGCCCGTTACTAACTTGCAAGGTATTTTTCTTGTGTATATGTAGCTAACGTGAAACTGTTTGACGTTCAGAAAAGATTCCTGTATTGAATGGGTCAGGGGTGCAACACAGCTTTGAAAGGAACGCGTTCTTTTCATTTTCTGAAATGTTTAGTTCATGACATCCATATAAATGATCTTTAAGGAAAAATAATTGATATGTATTCTTTAATTGTATACTGGTCCATGGAAAGGATATGTGGTATTTCCTTGCTGAAATCTTCCTTGAATCTTCTTGAAAAAGTATTCTCCATTTTCTTGGCTGTTTTGTGTACTTTACTGCCTCTTCTTTCTACCACACCACTACTCTCCTATCACTTTTCTTATGACTCTGAGATATAAGTAAGACACAAGATATGACGGTGCTAGAAGGTTAGAAAGTCAGTGTGAAAGGAGTCATAAACTTCTTTAGCGTGCATATGCGCGCGCGCACACACACACACACACACACACACAAAATTACATTTGATAAATTGGCTGTAGTCTCATCTAGGATCTAGGTATTAATTTGTTAAATCTGATCTGAGATAAAGGAAAAACTGCATCTTCTGGGGACATTGATGGTCCTAACTGCTTTGATGTTATGATCTTTCTTTTTAAAAGAAAAGAATGAACGCATTAAACTTTCCTTTTTTTCTTCAGGGACATCATCCTACTCTCATCAAGGATATGGCTGTGAATCCAAGCTGTATAGCCTTGACCATGGCCACGAGAAGCCTCAAGACAAGAAGAAGAAAACCTCAGGCCTGGCCACCCTCAAGAAGAAGTTCATTAAGCGGCGGAAATCGAGTCGATCCGCCGATCACGCCAAGCAGATGCGGGAGCTGCTCTCGGGATGGGATGTCAGAGATGTTAACGCGTTGGTAGAAGAGTACGAAGGGACGTCAGCCTTAAAGGAACTTTATCTACAAGCTAATTTGGCCAGGCCAGAAGCCAGGACGCTGCAGAAAGACATGGCAGATCTTTATCAGTACAAATACTGTACTGATGTAGACTTAATATTTCAGGAAACTTGCTTTCCTGTGCATCGTGCCATCCTGGCGGCGAGGTGTCCATTTTTTAAGACTTTACTTTCTTCCTCACCGGAATATGGGGCAGAAATAATAATGGATATTAACACAGCTGGCATAGATATGCCGATGTTTTCTGCTTTGTTACACTACCTTTACACGGGAGAGTTTGGGATGGAGGATTCGAGATTCCAGAACGTCGATATCCTTGTGCAGCTCAGTGAGGAGTTTGGAACGCCGAACTCCTTAGACGTTGACATGCGCGCGCTGTTTGATTACATGTGCTACTATGATGTGGTGCTGAGCTTCTCGTCCAGCTCCGACGTGGTGGTGGAGCCCTTTGGGGGCAGCCAGAGCTGCCTGGACGAGGAGCTCCGGGCCCACAAAGCCGTCATTTCCTCACGCTCGCCCTTTTTTCGCCACTTGCTGCAGAGGAGGATCCGGACGGGTGAAGAAATCACAGACCGAACCCTGCGGACTCCAACCCGAATTATATTGGATGAGTCTATCATACCAAAAAAATACGCTAAGGTCATTTTGAACTGCATGTATACGGATGTGGTGGACCTCTCTGTTTTGCACTCCAGCCCTTCAGTGGGCAGTTTAAGTGAAGTTCAGGCTCTTGTAGCAGGCAAAATAAACATGACTAGGGCTGAAGAAGCTATGGAGCTTTATCACATAGCGTTATTCCTGGAGTTTAACATGCTTGCACAAGGTATGTAGCACTCTGCTTTCGCTAGAAGAAATTACTTTGTTAGAAGAAATATTTTTCACTTGCAGTCCATTGTGATAGCTTTAATATTAAAGCTTTCTAAAGGTTTAATGTTAAAAGCCAATATTAAAGTAAATTAGTACTTTTTGGTGACCATCCACTGGCTGGCAAGCTGCTTTAAGAAAAGGAAGTTATTTTCCATCTTTGAACTGGAGATAATGCATCTGTGTTATCTAGGGGGTAGGGAAAAATGCAGTGTGAATTTAACTGTGTTGGGTGTCGTTACTGAAGCATGCTGTTCATTTCTGATAGCTGTGGCTGCTCTTAGCATTGCTGATGTTTATCTCTCTTCATCCGTTAGCCCCTTTTATGGCTGTAAATGACATGGGGAAACACGAGAGCCTTCGTGAGAGGAGCAAATGTTTAGAGTTGCTATGAAGTATTTCCTGTTAGCAAGGCTGTAAACCTGAGCGATGATTTCTTAGTTTCTCTCTAGCGGAGCACGTATGCAGTAATATTGCTGATTAATGAAAGGGAAATGTGAAAAAGAGGCTTGATGGCACCAGTGTTGCAGGAGAGAAAAGCTTCTCTTTGTAGCTGTGCAGAGCAGCAGGCAGTCGGTGTCTTCAAACCTGAAGTATCGATGGTTTCACACCTGGCTGTTCCTGAAGACACAGGACACAGCTTCTCTGCCCTTGCAGCCTGGCCAGGGTTCTGCAGCCTCCCCAGGGCTCTGAGCCCTGCACAGACTGGCTGCTCTCATGGCCCCAGGGCTTTGCTTCCTGCTTTGGCTGCCGCTGGGAGTGGGACTCACCAGGTACCAGCAATGCTCACTCAACTTTATCATGAAAATGACTTTCTACAGTAGTTCTGTACATCAGTAACTTCATAACTTGTTGGAATTTGTCAAATTTCCTTTTTAAAACCATCTAACGGGATACTGTAAAAATTCCCCTTCCCCCCATGCACCTGGAAACAAAGTTAAATGAAATACAGGAGTGACAACAGTTTTACTCTTAGTAACTGAGTTAATTCCTGTACAATATTGTGCCTATGAACGCTACCTGAAAGCTAGACAGCACAGCAAAGCAGCTGAAAACAGGTAACAGCAAAAGCTGGACTGAAAACAGAGAAAAACTGGACCCTTACATCCCTGCCTTTCTCTCTAGACATGCACATTATACAAGTGCTAGAAAGGATTTGGTGTGTTCAGGGCTGGTGATGAGGGCACTGGATTGTGCCGAGAGCCCTCAGCAAGGCCCGGCTGGGTGTTTTGGCCTCTGCTCATGGATTCCTTTCCTAGTGCTGGCTGCGCAGGGCGAGGGGCTCTGCACGACCCAGCATAGCTTCTCTCGCAGCACATGAGCCGGGGCTGGCAAGACAAGGGGGCTCCACAAGGGGTTCAAACAGAATTATAGATGGGAAAACAGCTTTTATGTTTGCAGTGATAGTAAATGCTGAATAGAAACCTGATTTTGGATTTGATGCTGCTTTGCTTTTTTGGCGCATTTTAACTTGGATCCTAACCCAGCGTGCTTTTCCATAGCAGATTCTGCACCAGTATTGCTCTCCAGTGTCAAAGGTATATTATGCACGTGAGGTATACTATAACCATTGCTTAGCTACAGGAGAAAGCAGTCAGGTGTTTGCAGCAAAGTTCTATGTGCCACTGAAGATAGTACCCAGTTGCTTTAAGCTTAGTTTCCCAAGTTTGGTTTTAGTGTTTTGGTACTGTGTGCCCATACTGAAGAACTTCTCAGATCTAGTTGTATGCATAAAATTGAAAGGAATCTTATGTGATAGGAGGAAAAAAAACCCTATTTGCCTGCACTTGACTAACAGGTCGTTTAGCAAAGGATGCTGACCTTAATAACGGCAGGTTTTCTTATTCCAGTGTTTACAGTGAAGGAGGACAGGACAAAACAGGGCGGGTGGCCGGGGGCTTTGCTGCAGCAGGGCCTGGTCTCCAGCCCCGTACCCAGGCGCTGCTGCGCGGGAAGCAGCCGCTCACGCGGCCGAGCTGCAGAACGAGGCGCCGCTTGGGCCCCTGCTCCTGCTTCCCAGCCTGCCCCGGGCGCTGGGCATCCCGTTTTGCCCCAGTTCTCTGACCTGATTCCATCACTTGTTTCCTACCACATCTTGAACTTTCTGCTAAGTCTTAACTTCCTTCTTTAGAGTCTCTCTCTCTCTCTGGCTCTTCCCTGCACAAGTCTTTGATTCAGGTCATTCCTATTACCCATTTCCAGACTTGCAAAGCTGGTCTCCCAGGTTTCCTGGAAAATATTTGGGGCTCATTATACAGAAGTCTGGCTACTCTTTCCAGTTCATTTTGCTCCCTTCTACTCAGTTTTGGCTGAGTTTTTGTAGCTGAGCCTCAAGAAAAGTTTTTATTTTATAGCTTCTGATCAACTGACCTTTTTATTTTCAATTCATTTTAGCCCGTCTTTATGGTCCTTTCTAAGAACTATCCAGATGTTGTTCTTTTCTCCAATTTCAGCAGGTGATTCAGCTCTGACACTTTCCTTGGAGTTATTCCTGCTCCTGATATAGTGATATTGCTTTTTCTGACTCTCTCTCCTATTTTAGTAGATGGTTTCCCATGAATGAAGTTGATGATAGTTTGTGTGTGTGTGTTAAGAATCTCTACTGTCCAAGTACAACTGCTTTATTGGAAATATTGCTGTGGCTTCCATTTCATTTGGTGCTTTATCTGATCATTATGTATTCCAAGATCCCTAAATATTCCAAGAGGAGCTGATTTTTGCCCTTGGGACATGCATGAGCTAAAGGGCAGGCAGAATCAGGCTGAAACCTGGCGCAGAGATGAGGGGCTGCGGCGCTCGCGGCCTGTCCCAGCGAGGCCCTTGGCGGCTTGTGCGGCGCCTGGAGCGCGGCCGCTCTGCGGGAGCACGTGGAAGAGCTCGGCTGTCCTTGTCTCCCTTCCCTTCAGCTCGACTGTCCTTCTCCCCCTTCACTCTTACAGCACAGCAGTGTGTGTGCAGGCTGGTGAGTGAGGCTGGCTGATACTGAGAAGCTTTGGCTAAATTAAATATCTCGGTGCTGTTAGATGCCTAGATTAAATATGATTCCTTGTTTGCATCCTGGCCCTGGTGCTGGCTATCATCCCAACAAGATGGCAGAACAACGTGCTTGTTCTTGGATAATGGGGCCAAATGCAGTAGTTTTATCTGAAGTTGTTTTTTACCTGCTGATTCAAAAAAGTTTCTGAATTCAAATGATAGGGAAAAAAATAAGTTAATTTTAGACTTACTGCTGTGTATTTATTTTTTGGGTGTTGACTTTGGTCTTGACAAGCATAAGAAGTAAGAAACTTTATTTTAAAGTCCTATTTAGTAGGATGGCCTTTGATCTGAAGGCAGATATCATCCAACATCAAAAGTCGCCTTGATCTCAGCAGGTGTGAAATGCTGAAGCACCAGGAAGCCCCCGGTAGCAGCACTGAGTAGAGGCAAGTGCCTTGTGGGCAGATGAGAGCGAGTTTGTGAGCAGCCGAGCAGCAGCAGCGCAGCGCGAGCGCTCCAAGGAACCTGTCTGGCACTCAACTGTACTGGAAATTGGTCTGCTTGATAAATATTAACATAAATCTGATCTTCTGACCTGGTATCTCCTTACCCTGCCTCGTTTGTACTCAAGCCTGCAATTACTACTGAGGTTTTATAATAAGAAAATGAGAAAGGGAGACAGCAGGAAATGGAAAAAAATGTCCTTCGAGCGTTGTTACATCCCAGGGTTAAGGAGGAAGATGGTAAGTTGGACCAGGCTGGGCTTGGGCACGTAGTTATATTATTGCAAAGAGAAGAAACCTTTGCAGAGTAGCAGTTTGGTCGCTGCTTTTGGCAGTGATGGCTTTAAACAAAAGAGTTTGGTGGCTTTAAACAAAAGCCTAGTGCAAAGTTGGCAGCAGCAGCACCTCTGAAAATCGGCTCCTCTTCCCTCCACGCATCGTTCTTCCCTTGCTAAGGTCTTCCCTCGATTTCAGTTGGGTTAGATTGGCAGCTTCTTCTGTCTGCTCCACAATTACATCCTGTTTGAGCTGGATCAGCTGTGTTGCTGAATGTGCTTCCTAAGGAGCACTGAAGCCAGGCAGGGGCTGCTGCCAGCTGGTGACTGCAAGCAGAATTTAAAACGTACTGTTGCAAAAATTTACCTGCTAGTCTTAGAAGGTTAAACAGCTTTATAGCTGTGCCATGTTATCATAAAATATTTTTAAATTGCACAAGTTTCTGTTTATATCTGCTCCATGATTTATTTTTTCCAGCTGCCTGGCTAATAGTCTCTATTAGAATTGCAGTAACTTACTGAGCTTTCCTCCATGGAACACAACTGTTGTGGTTGCTGCTTCTACCACATACAAAGCAGTATTTTCCTGTTTGTGCTGTTACCTGGCTCCTTCTTACTGCTCTTATAGCTGCTGCTTCCCTGCTTCTGTGGACGGCTTGAATTCATATTGCCATGGCTGTGGAGTTGGTCACCTAAAGGTCTCTTGAATGTGACCCAGACTGTTTGGGTTGCCAGAAGTGTTGCTCCTGCGCTGCCTTCCACATGTGCCTGCCTGCCTTTGCCGTTGGGGCAGGTAGGTAGGGAAGGGCTCTAGCTGGAAACACACTCGACAGAATGGAGCTCACTTGCTGATGGCAGCTGAGCACAGCGGTGACACGGCCCACAGGAGATGCTGTGCACGGTCAGAAGAAGATGTCTTGTTTGATAGTTGGGTCTGCAAGTCGGGTAGCTCCTTAATTGCTCAGCCCCTGAGCCTTTCCTGAAGAGTTGCTGATGAGTACAGCCACACTTGGATGTTTGGCTCTCCAGGACATGGGAAAAAGCTGAGCTGATGGCTCCCGTCACCTCCACCTTCCCTGGAAGCTGGCTTGGAGCAGCAAGGGTCCTCTTGGAGAAGTCTCCTGTTTCCCAGTCCCTTGCAGTCCAGGCCAGCTCCGGGTCATACTGCCAAACTGTTCCTTAAGCAGTAGCAAGTTTAAAAGAGTGGGTTTAAAAGGCTGCCAGCATGGTCTGTTCTGGTGTGACAAATGTCAGCAGCAACAAAACACCTAGTGGCTTCTGGACTCTAATTCATCATCTGAATGAATTCTTACTAGTTTTTTTCCTTGTCTCCATAAGCTTACATGAGTTTAGGGGAAAGGAAAACTCCACAAAATGAGTTAGATGCTGCTAACAATCCTGTGGCAAGAACTTAGTTTAATGCCATTTTTGCTAGTTGTTGAGGACTCTTTGAGTTGTTTTAATAGATCTGCCAACTGTCTTGATAAAATTCTAGTCAGCTAGTTAGTGTCTTAACCATGGGCTCAAACTATTTTTTGGAAGGGCTGTGGAGTCACAGAGGGGAGAGAACAGAAGAACAGACTTGTTTGTAGGCTGGATTTAAGAATATTAGCATCCAGGAGGAGGAGGAGAGCTTCATTTGTCCCTGCCCGTAGATGGTGTCATCTTCCATTTCTTTAAGATGAGTCTCTGAGAGACTCACTGCAACTCTGCTCAGTGTCCTGCTGGCAGCTGGGCACTGCGAGCAGATCTCAGAAAGGCTTTCCCTGCCTTGATCAAATAATTAATAGTTATCAAATCTCATAGAAGAAGAATGCTCTCTTCAGCTGTGAGGAACAGTATTACAGCTGTTAGATGACAGCCTTTTTGTTAAATGGCTGAGTTAAAGCAAGAAAAAATTCTATCAAAAAAAAAAAAAAGGGATTCCTCTTCTAACTGGACTTTGGTTGCACTAGTTTATTAGATGTTCAAAAACATCTTCATTACCACCCAGTGTGAGGAAATATTTTAGCAATAAGCATTCTGTTCAGACACATTGATAAAAATTATTTAGGGAAACCAGTCTCTCTTGCTAGGCACACATTGGTGCTGATGCTGATGGGATGGTGAGCCTTGATAGAGGGATTAAGATTGAACTGATGCTCTCTGTTTTTCATAAATTAGTAAATCTCAGCTCTTCAGAACTGTGTTTCTCATGGCAATGGTTTATGTCTTTGCAGGGAGCAGCTATCCTTATTGTTTCAAAAATAAACATCAGATGTAGAAATGCTGTGAGTGGTGTTGGCTTTGAGACGAGCCTCTCTGCTCTCTCAGTTTGGTTCTCGTGGGTGTTTTCAGTGGGATTTGGGTCTCCGTGCTGCCTTGGGAATATGCGGCTCTTGGTGTAATTGGTAGACTTCAGGGGTGTAGAGTCATGTGCTGGCACTGGCTGGCTTGCAAGTAGCATAATGAGAATGCACGAAAGCTGGTGTTGGAATTTAGCAGGGAGTCTTAGGGCAACAGGCAACCTTGGGAAAAAAAGAATTTGAAAAGCTTTGCTTTTGTAATTACAGGGAATCTAGCTCTGCTGAAGCGTACTGTAGCCGGGCATTTCTGAGTGTCTGATCCACTTTCCTGATTTTGCCAGGTTTGCTGCCAGCTTTATTTTCCACTATATGCTGCCACTTTATTTTCTTGAGTCTCAAAAGTCAAGGAAATGGGGGAGAGATGGGGCTGAATTTTGGAATACTCTACTCTGAAGCTTTTCCTGCATATTTCTTGGCAATTCCCATATCTGGAGAGGGCAGATCCCCCAGCTTGTTCCAGAAGGCGAGGGACGTGTTTGAGAGCGCAGTTGCTGCCCTCTGCTCTCCTCTGCGCGGGGCCGGTGAGGCTCGTGGGCCAGGTTCCCCTGGCCGTGTTCACGGCTCCCTGCAAGCCAGCCTGTGTGTTAGTGTCTAGGAGCTGTTGTCCTCCTTGGTGCTGTTGCTCAGCTCTTCGGGATGGGGTTTTCACAGAAACAGCAGACTTCAGCATTCTTTGCTGAATGAAAATAGGAGAATTACCAGGGCGGTGACGGCAAAGGACAAAGCAGGCGAGCGCAAGCATCACTCGGAGCTCATCCCTTTGACAGAAATGGATGGAAAATCCAACAAGGGATGACAAACATGTTGTTATTACATCTTTCAGGAGGGCCCTAGCTTTTTTTAGCTCTTATGTTTGTTGTTAGTGGCTACACTGATAGGAGACCTTTTTTCTCTGAGGTTGATCAGATGTGTGAAAAATACATGGTCGAAGTGCATGTGGAAGAAGGAATGTGCTGTGGCTATGAACTCCGTAAAGTGCTGCTGGGGATGCAGACATTGGTTCTCAAATTCCCTTTGAAAAATTAATAGAAATTGTGTTCCCAGAACTAAATCTGCGTTCAGACATGTTCCTGGAATCTGCTGCATGGATTTGCACTGAACTCTGGCTCTGTGTATGATTTATCATTTCTTCCTAAAGAAAAAATTAAAAGGTAGAATATTGTTCTGGTTATCAACATCCGGACTTTGTTTTCATAGTATAAAGTCATATATAAATATATATATATGTAGACATGAGAGGTTGTAAACTAGTTGTCACATTAAATTCTTGCTTCCTGATTCCTTCTTCCTCGTACTGCTCAAACATTCCCATTTCAGATCACTGAGCCTTGAAATAGCAGCTCCTTTCTCAGAGGTCTTTCTGCCCATCTGACGTGGGGTGTTTGCTGC
>JAUBOD010000445.1:6758613-6769759 GCA_032353885.1 Nothura maculosa
AGGCCTTAAGAAATAAAACAGTTGCAGCACAAGCATCTTGCTCTGAATGGTGCAGGGCTTCGTGGCCTGTGTCTTTATGCAACGCTGTATCTCCTTACTGAGCTCTTGGACTAAGTTATTTTGTGCGTGTAGCCGATAGTGGATTTAAATAATTCTAAAACTGGAATTTTTCTTTAAACTCTCAGTCGTATTTTCCAAACAGCAATAGTGTTCTGTGCATATGCGAGCCAGATGTCAAAAGGAGCTGTGCAGAGCGCTGCCATAGAGCTGTTCCCGCCGGGCTCCCCTGCCTTAGCAGAGCAAGCCCAGCCAAGCACCTCGGTGCTCCGTGAAGAGCAGGTGCTCAGGGGATCCCTCCCACTGCTGCCTCTCGTACCCACAGAGGTGCTTTCTGTCCTGGCATCTCTGTGTGCAGCACAGAGGCCAGGGTGATGGTCTAGAGCTGCTGTGGCTTCCTGCTTGCTTTGCCACACAGACAAATTAAGCTTTGCTGCCCTTATCCTGTGCCGAGTAGCTGAGAATCAGCAACACCTCACAGCTTCTGGGCTTGTCTCAGTCAAGTCAATTCATGAAGTAATATGGACAAAAAAGGAATTATATTCTGTAAACTGCTGTAGATGTGCATTTATGGACTACTGTAAATAGTGGTGAATCAAAACCGAACGTGCAGCTTTAAGGTTAACCAGCTGGATAGTGTGTGGTAATCAAGTAGGTTGTAATATTACTCTGCTAAGTAGACCGCTTTTCCAGTCATTCATCTGGATTTACTTGGAAAATGACATTTCTTGTGGCTTTAAAAGGTAAATCATTCTATAATCCAAATCTTAGACCACAACTAAAAATGCATTAAACTTGTAGTAAGAGAGTAACTCTGTTTGCAAAGGTTGGTCTGTAGACCATTTCTGGTTTTATTCTTGCAATTACTGTTATGGCAGTCGTATATTCCTTTATGTTATTTATTTAGATGTGTATTCCTTCAGGGTCCAAGTGCTCTGCAACAACACTGTTGATTCTTGCTTTTGTTCCATAGGCTGTGAAGATATTATTGCTGAGAGCATCTCACTAGACACCTTAATCGCCATTCTCAAGTGGAGCTCCCAACCGTATGGGTCCAAGTGGGTGCATCGCCAAGCATTACATTTCCTCTGTGAGGAGTTTACCCAGGTCATGACTTCAGAAGTCTTCTATGAACTGAGCAAGGACCACCTGCTCACAGCTATTCAGTCGGACTATTTACAGGTAGCCTTGCAGCTCGGAATACTGCTGGTCCTGCTCAGAGCAGCCAGGGTCAACCCCTGGCTGGAAAGATTCGAGCAGATCACTCTAAATTGTAGTCAAGAGCAAGCGTGGGTGTGCCCTTAGTTTATTGTATATGTATATGTTTATTGCATATGTGTCTATTGTATATGTTAATTGTTGCTTCAACTTTTTTTTAAGAAAACTATTCTGCTTCTTCGCTCTTAACACGACCCAGACGAGTTTGTATGTTATTGCTTGGAATCGTAGTAATAGCTCAGAAACAGCTGCAAATTGTTTTAGATGAAGCATTTCTAGTTTGGCACATTTAAGTGTATTAGGTTTTATTTTACTTTACTGCAGTACTTGTCTCTTCTTTATATTATTTCATTTTTCTCATGACTTTTATCCAATGTTTGTGGTTGTTTTTTTTTTTCCAGGAAGGAAACTATTCTGATTAATAGAAAACTTGTGGATTTTTGCTGCCTCTTCTCTGTAGAGAGATGTTTGTAATGATGACCAGTCACATAGCTTATTCAGTTTACCCTTTTTTGGTTGAACTCATTCTTGATACTAAATCTAGAGAGTATAACTTATAGTAGCACAAATCTGTAAATCTCTGCTCAGTGGATACCACTGCATAAGGAGCCCCCTCCAAAACTCAAACCGCAGCACAAGCCACGTGCATTATCTTGCTGTATGTTCTGCCCATTTTTAAGACTCACATCCTATCTGGATCTGTTTCCTACCACACACGGAGCATGGAATGAATTAAGACTTTGAGTGAAGAGGCTCCAGTTGTCACAACTGTGCTCTTGCTGGGTCTGTCTTCTATTTTTCTTGTTTTCCTGATAGGATGACTCAGTTTAGAATTGGAGCTAAAATTTGGTCCGTTTTTTTATTTCCATAAAGATCTTCTGAAAATTAAAAGCCATGTTGAAATCCACTTTTCTTTTTTTAAGCTTTCATCTTTAAGACCTTAATTTTTAAACTTTAAGAGGTCTTACTGATATGCAGATTGTTGTTAGAAATTTCAGGACATGCTGAAAACTCAGTTTTAAAGCGCAACATGCAGAGTTGGATAGAAAGCTAGGTGGTGTGTACAGCATGAACTTATCCAGCAGCTCCTGCTGCAAAATATGACTTTAGAAATGATAAACAGTTGAACTGAAAAGCTGTTTAAAAATGACAAGTTAGGGGTATGAGTTAGGAAGGACTTCTTAAAAATGGATGAGGAAGATGCAACAGATGAGATGATTTACTTTAAAAATGAGATATGTCTTCAAAAGTGGGCAAAATGCTTCAAATTCTCTGAAAATTACTTTGATTAGGATTTCTTTTTCTTGGTAGGAGGGCAGGGTTATTTCTACTACAGTTTATTTAGTATATGTATTAATATGAACTAAAATATTTAAAGCAAGCTTTGTAGCACATCAGAAAGTACAAATATTTATTTTATTCCTGGTACATATACTTTTTTCTTTAATTGTGTAAATTGTGCAGCTTTTAAGTGTGTCATTAACTCTAAGCATATACAAACTTCTGACTTCTGATTTTTCTCTTTCTACCAGGCAAGTGAGCAGGATATTCTTAAATATCTGATTAAATGGGGAGAACACCAGTTGATGAAGAGAATAGCAGACAGAGGTAAGGATCATTTTAAACCAACAAGCAGTAACAAACCAAAAAGAAAAAGGTATGTCAGTCCTTTTTGTGGATAATGTATAATTTGAGGAACTTGAATATATACAAGATATGTGCAGAACTAAACAAAAGCACTAAAAGCTATTTACAAATAGTTTTTCTCTAGAAGAATAAAGCTCTGTGTATTGATAGAGCTGGGATTGCTTAGCCTCAAGATGAAAAGTTTTGAGTGGAAGGAGACATTTATCTATAGGTATCTAATGGGAGAGTAAACAGACGTCAGTTGGTCCCCAGGGACAGGATAAGGGTACTAACCAAAACAGAGGAGTTAATATTTAAACATAACAGGTTTTTTTTTTTTTTTTTTTTTTTTCCTTTTTCTGTGAAGGTGGTCAAATACTGAAACAAGTTGCCCAGTGAAGGTGAAGTCTCCATCTTTGGAGATGTTCTAAACCTGCCTGGGCAACCTGCCCTACAGCTGTGAGGGTGGGTGCAGGGGAAGGGAGGAAGTGCTAAGGAGAGGCAAAAGGCTTCTATGGCCCTTTGCCTTTTTCCTGATGCCTCAGGGTAATTTTTCTTGCAACTTGTTCACTACATAGAAGACTGTAGTATCCTCTAGTTTGTACTGGTATAGGCTTTTCATGCACGTGTGTTTCATTTTTAGTTTACTGTGTCAACCTTTTGCTTTAGTTTGGGTACATTTCCCACAGAAGCCTGTGATAATGAAAAACAAACCATGAAGTGGTATTAATGTTTCTTTCTAAAATAGAAGTAAATTTGCCTTTCATTAGCTGAGATGCACTTTATTGCTACAGTCATCATTTAAGTGGTGATCTTGCATGTGTTGGATGTGGGAAGCCAGTTAAAAATATATTTCCTAAAGTATAAATGCAAGTAGCTTGTAGTTCATCCACACCTACAAAGTGTCAGTCGTGTAATACAATGAGGAATAAAAAAAGACAGAATCAGCCATATTATTAAAATGCACTATTATTGCATGTGATACAAGCAACATGTAGACTTTTTAATTTCTGTTCCTTCTGGCAGAGCCTAATTTACTGAGCGGTACCGCTCACAGTGTGAACAAGAGAGGGGTGAAGAGGCGAGATCTGGATATTGAGGAGCTCAGAGAGATCCTGTCTCCCCTTCTGCCTTTCGTCCGCATTGAGCACATCTTGCCCATGAGCAGCGAAGTCCTGAGCGATGCAGTAAGTCAGGCTTATCATGCAAATTCCTGAGAGAAATGGTTCCTGGGATGTCATCTCTAAGTTATATGTGCAGCTCTTAATTTCTTTCCCTCCTTCCCTGCTTGATTTTTTGTACAATGATTCTTTCAGAAGATTTCTAAAAATTGTGTAGAGATTCCCTAGAAGGAAGAAAATTCTTTTTTTTTCCCCCCCGTGTGCAGTGCTTTGTTTCTTTAATGAGTCATTAAACTGTTTTTATTCTGATTCTCAAAGATGAAGAGAGGCCTGATTAGCACACCTCCTTCAGACATGCTGCCGACATCAGAAGGTGGGAAGTCAAATGCCTGGCTGCGGCAAAAAAATGCTGGAATATATGTGAGGCCAAGACTGTTCTCACCCTATGTGGAGGAGGCCAAGGTAATGACCATTAATAACATTTGGCCACGGCTAAACTAGAATCATCAGGGGGTTCTGTAAACAGGGAAAAATTTTTGGTGTGTTTTGTCTGTCTTTGCATGTACTGGCCTAAAATACTAACATTTTCAATTTAACAAGACTTACAAGATTGATCATCAGGCTCAAGTCTCTAGAACTGGTCAGAAAAAAATTTCAACAAAATTTTTTTTTGTCGAAATTGAAATGTTTGCGAGACAGATCTTGATGAAATTCCACCGGAAACAAAGCAGCGTTCTGAGGGAAACCTCCCTGGTTTCCAGCCAGTTTGCCGGCCCAGCTCCTCGGCAGCCCACCTGGCAGGCGGATGGCAAGGTGAGAGCCTGAGAGTCCCAGTTTCAGCTCGTCAGCAAGCTCGGTGCCAGGTCTTTCAGGCTCCCCAGCTCCCACCAGAGCTGGGTGCAGAGCTACCATTCCACCTCGCAGAGGACTTAGATTCAGACAGAAACAAGAAATAGATAAATATTAATTATATTCTGATGAACCTCTGTAAAATGGAATAATATCTTGTATCCAATTTTAGAAAAGTCCCATTTGACCCACTGTAGCAGAAGTCTTCTTAGTTAAGGTATTGCATTAGGGCAGTTAAACCGAAAGTCCTGTAGAACCTCTGTTGATGTTGGTGATTGTCAGGATCAAGATGGCTCCTGTGCAGGGTAGAAACGCGGTCTATTCTGGCTGCCAGAGCAGACCTCTCGTAGGCTCCTAGGTAATGTCACAGTCCAGGGCCAGAACCGCGTGGTCCCAGCACCAGAGGGGCTGCAGAGCAGGGGGGCCAGGTGAAGGTGTCTTCATCCATCTCGCCCCAAAGCTCTGAACGCTGCTCTGGTGAATACAGAGGTCCTGGCTCCTGCGCTGAAGAGAATGTTTTCCAAGTGTGCGGGTTGTCAATGATTATCCTCTTGGAGGGGAGTGGGAAAACAAACTTGTTTGAATTTTGGGCACAAAGATAAGACAGCCTGTAAAGAAACAAAGGAAGATGACACAGTTCCAATTTTATCTATGTATCTTGTATTGTTAAACTAACAAAAATGTGTTAAAGACTATGTAATGAAAGCTTTGACTCTTTTGGTACTCACAGTGCAGCATGCAAGTGCTTTAGGTAGCAATCTTAAGGCAAAAAGTAGGTTCTAAAAATATTTTTCTATCAGGAATCCTAGTTGTCTTTTAGTTATATATTATGATGCTATTATATTGAAAGGTATCATTAACTATGCAACCTTGGTAAATATGAGGATCGTCACTCTTCTGGTTGGTGAATGACACTGTTTAGTTTGATCACGGAGTGCAGAATTTGCTTATGAGAGTGAGTTCAGTTAGTCACTTGTCAGCTGCCCATTTCTTGAAAGAGCTCAGCATTAAACGAGACCTTTAACCAAGGGTTTATATAGCCCCTTTCTGTCAGCTAAGATGTCCAAGGGAAGCACATCTCCCCCACAAGAGATGTACGTTCAGCTCAGCTTGCCGGAGTTGGAAACAGAGGTGAGACAGAACGCAGAGGGTCTGGCTTTGGGATGGTTGCCTCCCATCCAAAAGTTACAAAATAAACAAGCAGTCTTGCCCGGCCTTTTTCACCTGACTGCTGTTTGCTCTGAAATCTAGCTTTGGTAATGCCTGGAAAACAGAATAGAAAAGGCTGTGGAAAAAAACAACAATCTTTTGGTGGCCCTGCGGTTTGGGTTCCTTGGGCCGCAGTGAGCGGCGCCCTCACCGCCGCCCCCGGCTCTCGTTGCAGTCGGTGCTGGACGAGATGATGGTGGAGCAAACGGACCTGGTGCGGCTGCGCATGGTGCGCATGTCCAACGTGCCCGACACGCTGTACATGGTGAACAACGCGGTGCCGCAGTGCTGCCACCTCATCAGCCACCAGCAAGTGAGCGCGCCCCAGGCCAGCCCGCCCTCCGTCATCGCCAACGAGATCCCAGGTAAGGGCAGCACTGAGCACCGGCGTGCTCCACGCAAACTGAGGCACTGGGTGCTCGTGTCCCTCAGAGAGGGGTATGTCGTGTTTCGGGCTCCTTGCACTCACCCACTTGATCTTCTGGTTGGGGCTTCTTTGAGGAGATAAACTGTGTGTGGGTGGCATGGTAAGAAGCTGGAGAGTAAGGTGGAGTTTTCTCCTCCTCTGTTTAGAAGACTTTGTTTATCTCTCCCTTCGGCCAACAATGTGAGAGTGAACAGATAAACCATTGTAGTTTGCTAGCGACAGGGCTTAGATTGAAGTGAGAGAAATTTAGTAAAGGCGTAACGATTTGAAACACTTCCTGGGTAATCACTGAGTTAGGCTTTCTAGAAGGGTTTTGATCTCCTTAATCCATTTTTATGACTAGGATGGTGGTACCTATAAGGAGTTCCAGAAGAGTTTTCTGTAGTTTGATAGGATGTTAATTATTTGTTTAGAAACGTACAACTTTGGTGTCTCAGCATTGCTTTGCGCCATTCTGATATCTTCCCTTCTGTAGAAAAACATAAATATACCATAATTTCAATTTTAACTATTTCATCAAAACATGCAACTCTACATTTGATTTATAATGCCCTGCTAGACTCTAGTTTCCAAAGAATTTGGCAGAGGAAACAGTTTCCCAAAGGTCTCTGATGTTTTGCTGAAGTTCCAGAGTTCTGTGAATCTGCCTCTGGATACCAGTGAGGGATCTTGACCCACATGAAGCATCCCTGCAAACTGATTCTGTGCAAGACATAGGAATTATTGCTAGCCCTGTCATTTTTGCATTGGATGAGTTATGGGCTCAGCCAGTAGCTGGAATATAGGTATTTTATGCTGGTAGTTGCCTGCTTTGCTTATGAGGCTAAAGAGCGTCTTGTTGCCAGCTCCCTGAGCTAAGAAGGGTGGATGGAACCAGCTCCACGGGTGGAAACTCCAGCATGTAGCAGGGCCTCAACTTATGCAGGGATGTGTCGGGCCCTGTAGCAGGGGGAGCTGCGCGAGGTCCCTCCGTGCCCTAGGGCTGGGCTGGCGGGCACGAGCCTCCGGGCAGCCGGCGCTGCCGCCCTGAGCGCTGCTCCTGCCGCTCTGCGCTAACCGAGGCGACCACGGCGCCGCTGCCAACGGGGCTCTGGGGCTGCTCTGCAAGGGAGCTACGCCTGGGCCCAATCACCTCTGCTTTGGTTTTAGATTCTGCACATAACTGCATTTCCCAAAGTATTTTTTCAATTTAAATTATATTTTTCATACACCTAATATCTTATTTTTCACCTGAAAAAATCCTAGAAGGAGCTGAGAAGATAACACTTTTGTGTAATAAATTTTGTATGTTCCACAACAATTTGGAGAGCAGATTTGAATTTCTCTAAAATTCTCTTTTTTCAGTAAAATGTTGTTTACATCTGATATATATCAGTCATATGGCTGCTAAATCAGGACTTTTCAGAATAATTGAAGTGTGTGGTGGGTAAATGTATTTCCAAGACTTGAAGATTGGATAATTCATTATTTTGGGGGCTAGTGTACTAGGAAAATAAGAAAGTTTGCTCTACACATTTATTTCTGGTGTACCAGTGTTAAGTTTGAGATTAGAAACAGTTGTTGTGTTTTCTCCTTCTCTGTAATGCAAATGCACTTCCACACTGTTCCTGCTGTCTGATCTGTTTAATTTTTATGAGCCTTCATTATGGACGTCTGGTTGTAGTCGTATACAACCCTTGTAAAGCTGCTAATAGAGCAGATGCCAAGGGTTACATGTTCAGAAATCTGCATTAGACTTCTCTCAGGATATGCACATTTTCCTGAGGACAGAAAGACCATGATAAAATATAATTCCTCATCATGAAAACGTTGTGCAACAGGATAAATACCCCAAATTGCATATGGTTAGAAAGCTTTTTTCTTTTTTTAAATAATTTCAGTATGACTGTGTAAAACAACATAATTCAACAGGTTTATGTTGGCTTGCAACTTGTGTAATTTTTTTTTTAATGCTCTTTCTGTAGTTACATACTGCTATTATGGTCTTGCGATTATGGAATTCCACCAGAAGTATGAAGCACAGGCCAAAAAAAATCAGTGTATTCTTGGCCAGCAGTATTCATGAGGGAACATTTGGTTGTTATTTAAGATATCCTGCCTCACATCCCACCTCAAATCATAAAATTCTTGCATCATAAGGGGTTTTCAAAGAAGGCTGTATTTGTGGTTCACTTGAGCAGAATCTGGAAAAATGGTGTTTGTCTTTACCATTTGTGTGGGGGGTTATCCCACGTGCCTTATCCCATAATGATGCTCCAACGCATTAGGCACGTGTGTAATTCAAACTGTTCTTGGCAGAATGCTGCTTAGAAGACAGGCTTCTTTTAAGCAGCCTAATGGTTGATTTTTCCTTCAAAAATAAGGCTAATCGTGCTGATAAGTCGGTGTCTGATGGTTCAGAAAGTAATCTCTGCTATTGCTCCTTTCCCCTGCTGCAGTTCCTAATCTGCTTGTGGTGAAGGAGATGATCAGGCGGCTGCAGGAGCTGCGGCACACGGAGCAGGTGCAGAGGGCCTATGCCCTCAACTGCGGCGAAGGGGCCACGGTGAGCTACGAGATTCAGATCCGCGTGCTGCGAGAGTTTGGGCTGTCCGACGCCGCTGCCGAACTCCTGCAGGTAGGAAAACAGGCCCAGGCTGCTGCAGCTAGGCTGCCTGCAGGTGGGTTGACCTGGATCTTTCACTGCAGTTCAACAGCTTCTTTGTGCACCTGCATTTACAGAAGCACTGATGCTTCAAAGAACTTCTGTAACTTCAAAGGTGGCTGTTACATCTGACTTCGGTGATTTAAAAATGTGTAATTCCAGAGTATAATTTTTTTCAAAAGCTGTTGTTGTTCAAGGTGTCTTGCTGTCCTGGATTTAGTTTTGGATATGAGATTGAGGTCAAGTTTTAAAGTAGAGATTAAAGAGTTTTTCAGAGTGTTTCCAGATATGTGGGTTTTTTTTTTTATTTGTCTTTGTTCTTTATTTAGTAGGATAAGACACTAATTGTAGAACAGGGTAGTCTGATTGCACAAGGAAAGACCAATTTTATTTGTTTGTTTATTTTTAACAGAAGCTCTTCAAGCTAGCTTTCTAGGAGTTAAGGAGTGCTGAATTAGTCCCTTCCCTTGCAGGAATCGGGTGATGAAATGCTGCAAAACCAGTTTGTATCTTAGGTTACAATTGAGTTGCAGTCGACAATTGGCTGTTCAGCAGTGTTTGGAGGGCAGTCCCTGTGCGTAACTGTAGTGTTACAAATGAGGGCTTCGCTGTGAAGGGCTGTTTCCTACTGCCCAAGATTCTAAATTTGCTCTCTCAGTCTTTTTAAGATCTTAAATCATTAAGACCTGAATGAGTAACTGTGGAGCAAGAATGGTTTGCTTTTTAACTGACCACTTCCATAACTGGTGAGTGAACAGTTCAAACAACTTAAGGGCTGCAAATTCCTTATCAAAGAGGCTGTTCATTTGTGCCAGTCCAAGCACACCGAGAATTCGCATGTGTGATACATTCTTGACTCAAAAAGGAGGAAGAGCCCTGGCTGATACTGTGACTCAGGGTAGAGTAACCATGTGAAACCCTCTGTCTCAGTGCTCAGCAAAAACACTGGGTGTCACTGTGCTCACATGGCGAATCTGCCTCTGGTCACGGCAGCCATCATCACCTGAAAGCCTGGGCATGTTGTAGATGGTAGAGTTAGCCTGCCGTGGTAGGTGCCAGTGAAGGAGACTCGTCTGAACAATATCTGACTTTAGTCACGTGTTGTGGGGCTTTTTTTCCTCCTTTTGCAGAATCCTCACAAGTTCTTCCCCGACGAGCGCTTCGGGGATGAAAGCCCCCTGCTGACCCTGAGGCAGTCGGGTCGGTGCCGCGTCAACAGCACTCCTGCCGCAGAAACCATGTTTACAGAGCTGGACTCCTTCGTGGCCTTCCACCCGCCGCTGCCGCCTCCGCCGCCTCCCTACCACCCGCCAGCAACTCCCCTCCACAGCCAGTTCAAAGTGGGCTGGAAACAGAGGGTGCCCAGCCAACATCCCTCCCGCTCCTTCTCCTACCCGTGCAACCACTCGCTCTTCCACTCGCGAGCGGCTCCCAAGGCGGCGCCGCCCGCCTACCTGCCCGCCCTGAAAGCGGCGCCGCCGGATTGCGCCAGCGCCGCCGCGCTGGGCAGGCCCGTGGCGGCCGCGGCCCTGGCAGCCGAGAAGCAGGCAGTAAGTACTGGGGTTTCCCCTCCTCTGCCCCAGCAAGCTTCCCACAGCGCCTTTGAGGAATGATTAGGAGGAGCTTGGCTTAGTGAGGGAGCTAAAATGTCACCTTGGCTTTTCAGGAAGGTTTTTCTTTTTCCATTGGAATTGATGGAAAGGGAGTCATCAGACTGGACATTGGCCTTCTGCATACCAAAGACATGGCCTGACTGCTGGGAGATGGACTGGTCGTGAGGCAGGAGAATTTCAGAGGTGGAAATAGGACTCGCTCATCTTCCAAAATAGCATAGTTTCCTCTACATTAAAGCCTAAGTGCAGTAGTGAACTGCGTGTGCATCAGGGAGCTACAAAGATGATTAAGGGACTGGAACATCTCTCATATGAGGAGAGACTACGTGAGCTGGGCCTGTTCAGCTTGGAGAAGAGAAGGCTGAGAGGGGATCTTATTAAC
>JAUBOD010000445.1:6769859-6780770 GCA_032353885.1 Nothura maculosa
CAGGCTGCCCAGGGAGGTTGTGGAGTCTCCTTCTCTGGAGGTCTTCAAAACCCACCTGGATGCCGCCCTGTGCCACCCGCTCTAGGTCCCTGCTGGAGCGGGAAGGTTGGACCAGATGATCTCTAGAGGTCCCTTCCAACCTTGAAGATTCTGTGATTCTATGTTGTCAGGCACATGTGAAAATCATGGAGGTTTTTGGCTATTCAGAGTCAGCGCACCAAAAATAGGTGAATTTGTATAGAGAGAGCACCTGTGGAGGCTCTGAAAGCCTGATGGCTCTGAAGAGGTTTTAAAAACAACTAGGTAAACAGGGGTTCATAATTGTGTAATGATGGAATGTGCATTATGGGCTATATTTAAAGGTGATAATTATAGTTGCTGGATTGATGTAATGGAAACAGTGAGCTGTGGGAGATGCTAAGCAAAGCCTTGGCCTTGCAAAGTGCATGAAATGCTAAATAATGAATTTGATTATTCATTTCTGGAGTGGAACCACTGAGAGAGGTTTTGTCATACTGAGAACTTCAGATGCTGGAGTTCTGAATTGAAATATATCTGAATGAATATGTTTTGCCTGTTTATTATTATTATAATTCTTAGCAGCCATCCTAAATACATTCCAGTCCTTTCTATATTTTAAGTTAATAAGTTATTTGAAGTGGAAATACTTGTATTCAAGAATTTATTTTGTAGCATAAATCTGTTTTTCTTGGTCAGAGCTGACTCCTTTAAGGAAACAATGTAATGATCTTTCTGCAAGAGCTCACATAGTTTTGAAAATGTTCTTTTTTTTGCATAATTTTCCTATTAGGAGTGTCTTTATTAGATAAGCTGTTTCTATTAAAAATACAAGAAACATTGACTTAATTTGGATGATATTTTTATTCTCATACCTCACAATTATAAATGCAAGCAGAAACGTTAACTCTTCCAGAAGAGTGAGGTGCCCTCATTGCAGGACTGCTCACAGGGATGGGCGAGGAGCAGCGTGTGGTGCTGCAGCTTCCCCACACCAGCTCTGCAGCAAGAGCCCCCCGAGCCCTTAGGCTTGGTGTTCACATAGATGTGCGTGCAGTTAAGATGCTTTAAAGTATGAAATGTTAAGTGGAGGGGTTGTATAGGAAACAAATGTTTCCTGGCTGCCCTGCACTGAGGTTCTTGGTTATAGTATTACATCTTTCTGTGCTGAGTATCTGGTTTAGGGTAATAGCTGCAAGTTCTTTGAAGCAAGTTTACACTGTGACAGCTTAACAATACACTGTAATTCACTTTACAGCACATTAAACATAAGATATTTAGGAAGCAACTACTATTGTAGCACAACCATTTTGTGGAGGAATGAGAAAAAACCTGACGTGGAGGATGGAGAATGCATTTGTTCTCCGAGCACTACAGGGAATGGGCCAGCTAAGGTTAGTTTAGGCAAAGACAGGTTAGGAAAATGTCTTTCTGAATTACAGAAAGTACCTGAGATACAATTTACATTTAGTTTCTGAATCACTTCCATGGCCTGATTTTTCTCTTTTGTTCTTTTCTCTTTCTCAGTGTACCCAGCCGCTGCTCAATGAGCTGATGCCAGACATTGCCATGGGAGTGTCGGCGATGTCCCTCAAGGACAGGAGGCTGCCGGAGCTCACCGTGGACACGGAGCTGAGCCAGGCGCTGCCGGAGGTGGGCTCGGCTCCGCCGCAGCACCTGGCCTGTATGCAGAGCAGGCACGTGCCCACGTCTCGCAAGAAGCATGCCATGGAACAGAAGGCAGATGCTCGGGAGAGCCAGCAGGAGTACCCTGACTTCTATGACTTCTCTAATGCTGCATGCAGGCCTTCCACGCCCGCCCCTACCAGGCACAGCCCCTCGCCGTCACAAGGCATGTATTTTGGCCCGGATTTGTACAGCCACAATAAGGCATCACCGAGTGGCTTAAAGCCAGCCTACCTGCCTACGCAGATATCTCCTAAAAAGCAAGAGGATTCTAGGAGGGAATACCTGCTCTCACAGGACGGGCATCAGCACAGGCAGAAGAGCGAGCCGATACACCTCGATGTCTTAGAACAGCCCCCCCAGCGCCTGGACTTGGCCTTGGCCGCCCAGGAAAACGCTGCCAACGGCCCCGTGCACCTCAGGGGCAGAGCAAAAATGGAAGCTGACTTAACCTACGGCCTGACCTCGGGCAGACCTGCGCTCCCTGCCTACACCTCCGACGTGCCCGAGGAGAGGCCAGGCAGGAGACTGGCAGATGAGGAGCCCTTGGAACACGGAACGCAGAGAAGCGCCGACCTGGAAAGGGAGGATGGAGTGAGCAGAGGGAGGAGGTCTCCGAGCAAACCAGACTTCCTGTATAAGAAATCTGCCCTATGAAAGCAAAACCTCCAGTATTTCTCTGTGCCTAGGAGTTGGAATCATACCATTCTTCAACTTTTGGCCTGGCTTCTGTCAGAAAAATTCATTCATGCCAGCAGATGAATTCAGCTTTGCTCAGTTCTTTTGTGTATATATATATTGTTTCATTAGAGACAGCATGCTATTGGTTTATTTTTGATGCTGCTTTGGGGTTCATCTTTTGTGTGTTCTTTTTTTTTTTCTTTTTTTTTTTCTTTTTTTTTTTTTTTTTGAGCAAACAACTTAAGCCTTTAAGAAAAAGCTGGCACCTTTTTTTTCCTCTCCTCTACAACCTGGTAGCCTTTTGCACCTGTACATCTATTCTAGTGTACTAGTTTTGTACTAATACGTTATACTTTATTGTCGCATTTAAAGGACTGTATTTTCATACTTTCACATTTTCCCTTTCACCTGCCAATTCCCCATGTGCATTGGGATGCACATTGAGATGTATTTTCTTATGAGATAGTAACAATGATGTCTTTATTTTTTAACTATAGGAATTCCAAAGAACAGCACATTAAAATACTACATTTTAGTTAGGGTTTTTTTTTTGATTCAGATCTGAAAGGTCTTGGTTCTTATCACTACAGCAAGAATCCAGTCTAATAACATTTTGTTTGAAAATTCCTGGCAGCTGGTCTTACAGCAAGCCCGCTCCCAAGAATTGTGTCTTGGTTTTCAGGAGCAGAGGGGGATCCTTGGGCATCCCGAGGGCCATCCCACCTGCTTTGAGGTCAGCTGCGACCACCCACCATCACCGAGAAGCACTTACTAGCTAGCCTGGAGTTGATTTGCCCATGCAGAAATACATCTAGAAATACTGTAGAATTAATAGTAATAACTTGTTCTTCCAGCTACCTTGACGTGGGGTAGGTGACAGCCGGAGGTGAGGAGCGATGCGACGTCCGCGCGTGTCGGGAAGCCGGTCCCTTGTTCTGTCTCCTGTAGTTCAACTTGCCACTTGATGGGGTTGTCCCTCCAACAGAGGTGCTGACACGACTGCTTATTGCCTTGCTTTGGGCTGCCTATGACTTTCAAAAAGGGCTTCACTCAGTGATGTCATTCCGTGTTCCTTACCCCATTGGAAGTGTTGCTGACCTGGTAATTGCAGCTGTGCTGTGAACCAAATCAAAGCGGAGAGTTGATGGCTTTGGCACCGGTGGACGTGTCTCTGGCGTCCCACCTTGCTTTTCTGAAGCACAGCAGTGACTCATGGATTCACGTGAAGCAGAGAGGGAAGGGTGGTCATCTGAGCTGCTTCCCTCTCCTGGGTTTGAGGTTTGAACAGCCAGTGTGGCAGTAATTCCGTGTGTCCCTCTTGACGCCCAGAGCACAGGGCAGTTCTTCCCTTGTATCCAGTCGGGAATGCGGTGGTGCTGCCGGCACCCACCTCCCCACTGGGACCAACCCCCTGGGGCTTGGGGCAAGACTCTCTAAGGAGAAATTCTTCCTGTAGCTGAAAGCAGCAACCCCAGGAGTGACCCGAGGACTTGTCTGGGGCTGGTTTGGGCTGTTCCCTAAGGGCTTAGTGCTGTTTAGAGGGAAATGTTCTTGCAGCCCTGTTTTCTCTTTTACCCAATGGCAGTTTCTCACCCCATTTGCTTCATTAAAATATGCAAAGCCTGACATGCACAACACCCTTTTTTTCCTGAAATATTGAATGCTGATCTACTAAATACCTTCAGGGTAGATGAAGCTGTGGGTGTTGGCAAGAATAGATAACGTCTCCTGTGTGTGCAGGTCTCTGGGCACTGCGGGAGCCCTGCGGCCGCTGCGGTGCAGAGCGGCAGCTCGGCCAGACTGCAAGGGGACACGTGTCAGCCTTTTATAATCTCCTTTTTTTGACCACAGACAAGATGGTTGGTGGTCCTGGCCTTACCAAAACACACGTTATTTCCTCAGAACTGCAGCATAAAAACAACCTTCTCATTAAGCTGTCATGAGGGGATAAGGCTGCTGCAGGTTAGGACTGAGGTTGGTTGTATTCTGACAAGCTGAGCACGGTGCTGCCTGTCTGTAGCTCTGGCCCAATGCTTTGTTTTCATCTTATAGCACTAAAAAACAAATTAATGCTCATATCATGAAATGCAGAAACTCGCTGCACTTGCATCCTTCATCTGTTGAAGTAGCTGGGTCATTTAAGGTGTAGCTGAGTCGTTTAAGGCATAGCTGTCCTGAGAAAACCGACTCTTCGGAATAACTTATTTTTGCCTGAAATTGCTAGATCTACTTTCAGGAGAAGCTATTTTCAGTTACCACTGTATTGAGATGCAGCTTCATATGCTGGGGGAGAGCTCGGGCTCAAAGCTGCCTGCCTTGTGAGTAGCTCCTAGCTTGGGAGGCAGGGCTGGTTGGGAAGACTGAGGCTTTGGTGCTGCAGTGAGAGGGGGGCCACAAAGGGATGGTTTTGTCCTTGGATTTCCTGGACAGTGGAATGGGGACAATAGGAGCAGCCCCCTCGATCTGTGCTGCTCTAAAGCAGCAGCACCCGCATCCATCCCGCTCCCGTGGAACCTTCCCGCTCCGGCAGCGGCAGCAGCTCCCACCCTTCCCGGTGTCTCCACGTGTGGCTCCGCGCTCCCGGGACGCCCTGGCTGCCGGGGCTGCCACCTCCCAGCCCCGCTTGCCCGGAGCAGCGGATGGAGACGCAGCGGGAGGGCTGGACACGAAGCTTTCCCAGGGGGAAGGTCTCTGTTCCGTTAGAGAGAGTTCCGACTCATGGTCAGGAAGCTACATGCAAAAAAAAAAAGCCCATTTCCCTCTTCCTTACCCCTCCCTTTTCCCTTAATATATGGATGAATAACTTAATTCCTAGAAAAATCTTTTCCTCCCCTGAAACGTTCTGTTATCCTGTAGAGTTACTGTAGTTGTGTGTTAGTAACTACTGTGTTCATTGGCAGTTTCTTATTTTTCTTGAGCAGTTTCCTTCCTGAAAACTAAGTGACTGTGGCCCTTCTTACCTGTAAGCCTTGGTTTTGGTCCTGGAATGTTCTGAGTGTGTGTTTGTCTTACAGATTTCCTTATTTTGGGGTGTTTTGAAAGAATTCACATGCTGTTTGAGGCACTGTTATTTCTCCTAATGCCCCCACGCTTCTGTGGGAGAAGTGCTGAGTTCTGCTGGATGCAGCAGCAGCTGGAAGGCAAAACTGTAAAACGGTGTCTGGGGCTCTGCAATTCCCTGTGTTCCGGGGGGCCCCCTGGCCTTCTGCAACGTTACGTTTCTGTCTCTTGTCCTTGTGCTGTTACTGGTATAAAGTCAAGTGCCTTCAATGCTAAAGGCTCAGAAAACTTTCTTAAACTGATTTCATGTCCTATGCAAGTGTTTTTTCTACAACCTGCATAACCAGTACTTTGTAAAACTTGTTTACGCTTCAATTGTATATAGTGTTTTTTAAAAAAAATAGTATTTTTATTTAGGTACCTCCAGACTTGAATTCTAGTCTTGTGTGATGCATTGTAAAACAATACATTTCTCTTTTGAGTACCATTACAATTGTAAAAAGGTTTTCACTGGTTCTATTTTTCTACTGTTGCTGAGAAGCATGTAACACTGACTTTATCCTACGTATAGTTGGCATTTCAAATAAATGGCTTGTATAGAAGGGGCACGTGTGGCTTCTCTTGGCTTTAGCTGCTGGCCGCAGCATCAGTGCTGGGCGGGTGGCAGGGCAGGAGGTGTCGTCACTGCCCCGGCCCCCTCCGTCCCTGCGGCTTGTGAGGGAAAAGGAGGCTTGGAGTCCAAACTCGGAAGTGCCCTCCAAGTCCAAGTGTAAACAGAAGTTTCTAACTTCTTTTATTTTTAAAGTCCACAGTGATGCTTTGAACATCAAGGATGGTACTGCAAGCCAGTGCAAAACTAGACAAGTTGTCTGAACTGCAGCACTAATGATGCTTACTGAGGATAGAAGGGCTCCAGTGAGCGGCTGCCCAGGGAGCCCTTTGGTGTGGAGCTCGTCCCTGTTCCCAGCGACAGGATTGTCCGCACCTCGGGCAGCGGGACTTGGCCCTTGATCTACACCATGTTTGTTTCTGAGCAGAGCAGCTGCACAAAGACATTCATTAGGCAGAGCCTTCTCCTCTCCGCCCTTGGCTCAGCTGAATTAAACCTGGTTCACCAAAAAAGAAGAAAATGTTTCTTTACTTCAAGGTGAGTTAAGCTTCAAAGTGTGTCACCCAGCAGCAGAAACTCAGCTGTAGTTTCACTTTTTTTTTGTACAACAGTGAAATACTTGGGTTTTTTTCCTGACTTTGAAAAGTATGGAAAGGAGAAAGAAATGAAGAGTGCTGTATGATCTGGTCGGTTTGTCTTCATTTCCACCCTTAAAAGGGTTAAGTTTTAGAAAAACTTGCTAAAATAGTCCTTAATACTTGTGTTTTGTTTCAGGTTGTGTGTTTGTTTGGATGAAATTCTTCCCTCTGAGAGAAGATTCCTGTCGGCAGAGGGAACGGCCTCTGGGAATGCAGTGGGCACTGCTGAGATGAGAGGTGAGTCCCAGGGCTTGGGCTGCAGGGCCTGGTTCCAGTCACAGGGCCCAGCCCAAAGGGGTTGGGCCAAAGGGACCAGTTGGATTCGCTGGGCCTGGTTGGAGGGCTGGTTCACAGGGTCCAATTGGAGTCACTTACACTGACGGGCTGGCGTGAATGCGGCTGCAGGATCCATTTCTTGTGGCAACTGCAGCCTCAGTTGGGCTCTCCTGCTCGTGCTGGTCCGTGGGGCGACAGCAGCAGCGCCCCAGGCACCTCCACACACCCAGCCCTCCCGCAGCACCAGCCTCTGCTGCAGGATGGTGTCACTGCACGTCCTGATCTCTGCACCGTGGCAAGAAGGAACTGGGCGGCAGCGGGAAGGAAGATGTTTCCAAGAGCTGCAGGTAACCTGGTGTGGGGAGCTGTTGTGGGCGGCCCAGCAGCGCTGCCTCCAGGGCAGCGGCTCCTGGGGCCGGGTTGATGCTCACAGAGCCCTCAGCGACCTGAGCACCACGTGCCCTGAGTCACAAACAGCACGAAGGGCCCGTGTCCATAATGGAGGGCAGGAGGGGCCGGTTTGTGCCCCTTCGTGCCTCTCCAAGAGGTATGGATACCTCCACATGGAGCCAGCTGGCAGTTTTGTTCAGGTACGGACTTTGAGGTAACCTACTTGCAGACTGGTTTTAATGGACGTTTCAGGTGAGGTGCAAGCGGTGCTGCAGGGCTGTGAAACCTCCCCTAGGTGTTAGCAGGGAGGACGTCCGCTGTGTAGTTCAGCAGGAAGCTGAATTATAACCGTCTGGGGCAGAACACTCAGATTCCCCCTCTGCCCTTAGCACTGAAAGAGTTATTTTGTATGTACTTGAGGGAGAACATTAAAATTGCTACCGTTCCCTGACTGAAGTCAGGGCTGGAACTTACTCCAATGATGGTTACCTCAGACTGGATTTTCCCCTGTTTTAGCCTGAGAAGTGCAGGATAAATAGAAACACAGTCCTGTTTTCCTGCTTTTTCCTCCTGCTCAATCCGTGCTCTGGAGTGGGATGGCAGCAGTGATGGGAGAACAGACCCTGTGTCACAGGCGCCCAGCGTCGAGCGAGTCAGTGCAGGGAGCAAAGAGGAGGAAGGGGGGAGGCTGCAGGTGCTGAGATGGGGCTGATCTCCCCCACCTGCAGCTCGGCCACGGGGCCAAACAGGGCACGGTCCCGCTCCGAGGCACCGAGCAGGGCAGGGATGGAAACAGAGCAGCAGGTCGGATACAAAACAGCGCAGACTGAGCAATGCTGAATTTGTACGTGTTTTACTTAGGTATGTGGTTACAACTCCCATAATAGTTGCTACAAATAAAAGCACATACAATACCCAGAGTTAGATTCGAAAGCAACTAGTCAGACTTGCATAAAATAAACTGAGTCTTTATGCTAGAGTTTGCTTTTGCAAACGAGGTGGCCAAAAAGAATTAAAGAAGGATAAAAGCTGAATTTTCTTCCAAGAAATCTTACCAGGGGAGCAAAATGATACCTCACGGTAAGCAAATCCTCCAGCTGCTGAGAGTGGGAGTGACTACTCTTTCCTTAAGGGAGTTGTGGGATTTTGTGGGAAAAGAAAAACTAAAAACTACTTTAAGCTCAAAATGACTCGTGGGAAATTCAGTAGCTAGTTTTAGTTAATGGTAGCTCGTTAAGTCAGTGAAACATCTTCTATTCCTTGATTATCACAGTGATTATAAAAAGACCGCACACATTATACTGTAGCAAAATGCCAGGATGCTGCAACATTTTAGGAGCACTTTAAAATTAATCTATTTCGTAAGTAGGTTAGTTTTTAAAACAAGAGCATATTAAAATTCCTTTAACAAACCCCCAATACATAATTTGTAACGTAGTACCTCCTACTAGGTATCATTTACATTCTAGTGAGAGGATACCTTTCACAAGACAAACTTTTGCATGTAAAACATCACTGTACAATATCTAGAAATAGTTTTTGAATAAAAAAAATAGATACAGCATTCAGCTGTATCGAGACCAACTCATGATTCCTGTTTTCTGGTGCTGAGGGAAGGCTCCCCCAGCCCATGGTTAACACGTGCCATCCAGTGCCCTTTAGCTCCCATGATAATGACCCAAACTGTAGGTGCAGCTTCATCCAGTGGGATCTGAACCAAGGAGCATCCCTGCTAACACGCACTGCCTCCTCCTTCCCACCTGCAGAATTTCATAGAGAAACCAGGGCGGGCAGAGCCCTGTGCTTCAGTGCGGTGTACACAGCTCTAGGCACTAAAAGTAAAGTGGGACAAAGAAGAAAGGGAAGAAACGCTAGCCTGAGGTTGCTTTAACAAGCAATGCTGCCCTTCTGAAACAAGGCCAGCTTTCCAATACATGCAGAGGGGCTCAGTGCTGAAATCCACATAGCTGAACCACTCTGCTGTGTACCTGTGAAGACGTGTGAGCACTGCAATAATGGGGAAAAAGGAACAAAATGAGGGCAAGGGGGAGGCAGTTTCTTGGGCAGCAGTGCTGAGGAGAGGCCAACCATAAAGCTGCCTTTGCCGTTTGTCAGCGGATCCCTGTTTTCCCCGGGGCCCTGCCGTCGGAGCCCGGGCTCTAGCTGCAGTAGTACTGCATCCGGCTCGTCCGTTGCCTCTTTCGCGACTGAAACTCCTCAAAGAAGTGCTGGATGTCCTCTCTCTTAACAACCTAGTGCAAACAACACGAAGCACAAGTTGTGAAGCAGTAATTCAGTTACAGCAGCCCTTTTCTTCCACGTAGTACACACACTTACAAAGCCTATTAAAGCAAATACCCTGGAGTCTCTTTGATACAGCCAGCCCAACAGCTCTCCTGGGGGATTAATAACCCAGTTACCTCGCGAGAGGATACACGGAGGGCAATGAGCTACCCAGAGGCAGAGCAAGGGAAAGACGAAGAGCTGCTCAGGGTGATGTTAACGTGTTCAGCTACTTGCTTTTATCATTGGAATGAAGCAGGTCAAGGGAGATCCATCTCCTCAGCTCTGGTGAGGCCACACCTGGAGCACTGGGGGCAGTTCTGGGCTCCCCAGTAGAAGAGGGACATGGAGCTTCTATGGAGGGTCCAGGGGAGCACAACCAAAATGGTTAAGGGACTGGAACATCTCTCATATGAGGAGAGACTGAGTGAGTTGGGCCTGTGTACAGCTTGGAGAAGAGAAGGCTGAGAGGGGATCTGATTAACATGTATAAGTTCATGAAGGGAGAATGCAGGGAGGAAGGGGCCAAACTCTTCTCAGCAGTGGCCAGTGACAGGACAAGGGCTAATAGGTACATGTTGAAGCACAGGAGGTTCCATCTCCATGTGAGGAGGAACTTCTTCACTGTGAGGATGACAGAGCAGTGGAACAGGCTGCCCAGGGAGGCTGTGGAGTCTCCTTCTCTGGAGGTCTTCAGAACCCACCTGGATGCCGCCCTGTGCTCTGGGTGTCCCTGCTGGAGCAGGGGGCTGGACTAGATGACCTCTGAGGTCCCTTCTGACCTCAACCATTCTGTGATAATTATCACAAAGCAAGACGTCACCATCTGGAATGGTGACTGGGGGGTGGGGGAGAATGGCATTTGGGCAGATCTGGGGCTTCATGTGAACAAACAAAATTTCCATGTTCATAAATGGCAGATTCATTTCTTCAGTGAGACAACAGGAGAGATTGTCTGCCACTATTTGGTCAGTCCTTGGACCTCTGAAGGTTTAAATTCAGTTTAAGATTAAGCATGAAGATTAAGATATTTTTTCCTGATGTTTCCCAGAAAACAATTATTTCATGTTAAATTTAAAAACTGCTCTCAGGACATTCCTGTGGTGTTCCCTTTACCTCTCCACGCTTCCTTCAACAGAAATAGTTTTTTAAGAATCAGAAGTGTCCAATGTTTACTTAAGTAACTGCAACTCAAGAAGAGTCACTATATTCAACACTGCCCTGCCCTATTTAAAAAAGAAACAACATTTTCAAGAAACCAAACGGCTGCTGCCAGGTGCACTTACCGTTCCCTCGTCTGCAAATCTCCTGAGATAGTCGGTCAGTTCC
>JAUBOD010000445.1:6833220-6843743 GCA_032353885.1 Nothura maculosa
CAGCAGGCACCTAGAGCAGGTGGCACAGGGCGGCATCCAGGCGGGTTTTGAAGACCTCCAGATAAGGAGACTCCACAGCCTCCCTGGGCAGCCTGTTCCACTGCTCTGTCACCCTCACAGTAAAGAAGTTCCCCCTCACCCGGAGCTGGAACTTCCTGTGTTTCAGCTTATGCCCATTTCCCCTTGTCCTATCGCTGGCTGCCAGTGACAAGGGCTTGTCCCCTTCTTCCCTGCATTCTCCCTTCATGAAGATTGAGCGAGGTGCCTTTTATTCTGGCTTATTTTATATAGTTTGTGGATCTCCGTGTCATGAGTTTAATTCTTGCTGCTGCTGCTAATGATCCCAGTTGTTAGTTTTGTCCCCCAAGGTGGCCAGCGTGCTCTCTGCAAGGAAGTGTTTGGGAGTGACTCGGTTGCAGCACAGCACAGTGGGCACCTGCCCTGTGGAAGGTGCCTTTCAGCGCCAGCACCAAGTACAACGTCACTGAAACACTTGCAAAGATCAGGCCGTGAAATTTTAAAGAATCTAGTGTTAAAGAGGCTCTTAGACTCGCATTGAAAGTTAACCTGGAGAATGTTTCTTTTTGGAATGGATGATTGTATTAGAACTGTGCGATGTTGCAAGGAAAGAGGCCCAGGGAGGAAGGCAGCTCGTGTTTGTGTTGGGATCATCCATGGCACATGGTTATTTCAGCAGTACCCTCCAATCTGGGGCCTGTAGGAGAGGAATTCAGTGCTGCTCCCATTAGCTGAGCACGTTCCAGTTTATCCAGGGGTTTTAAAAGTTGCTGCCCTTCAGTGTGTTACTTTAATTAGTATTTGCTATAGCAGCATATGCAGGGTGCACAACATTACTGTTGCTGATGTTTCTGTAGCGTAATTGCTGGTCATGAGAGGGACAAAAATAATTGGAAAATATTTCTTTATGGGAAGAGCATGTTGGGAAATGCTTGGGCTGCATAGGAAGCCCTCCCGCTCTCAGGTTTCACAGCATAGTGAAGATGCCCGACCAGCCTCTGTGGGGAGCTGTGCCCCGGAGGGATCCCAGAGGGATCTGTCACCCTGACACCTGCTGCTCCGCTGGCCGGGACGGTGACGGCTGCGAGGGGATCACAGGGAGCTGCTTTCCTGGCTGGGAAGCTCGGCCAGCGGCGCCGCGCGTGGTGTGTGCTCAGTCAGTGTCACAGAACCACAGAAGGGTTCAGGTCGGAAGGGACCCATAAAGATCATCCAGTCCAACCCCCTGCTCCAGCAGGGACACCCAGAGCACGGGGAACAGGGCGGCATCCAGGCGGGTTTGGAAGATCTCCAGAGAAGGAGATTCCACAGCCTCCCTGGGCAGCCTGTGCCAGGGCTCTGGCACCCTCACAGTGAAGTTCTTCCTCATGTGGAGATGGAACTGCCTGTGTTTATATGTGTTATATCCATTGCCCCTTGTCCTATCACTGGCCACCACCAAGAAGAGGTTGGCCCCCTCCTCCCTACATTCACCCCTCAGCTATTTGCACATGTTGGAAGATTCCCTTTCAACCTTCTCTTCTCCAGGGAAAACAGGCCCAACTCTCTCAGTCTTTCCTCATACAAGAGATGTTCCAGTCCCTTCATCATCTTTGTCGCTCTCCACTGACCCTCTCTAGGGTGCACATTCCTCTCTAGAAGCTCCATGTCCCTCTTGTGCCCCCAGTGCTCCAGGTGCGACCTCCCCAGAGCTGAGGAGAGGGCAGGATCCCCTCCCTCCACGTGCTGGCAGCAGCCTCCTGATCTGCACCAGCCCTGCTCCCCGGAGCAGGATGCCCAGCTGTTACCTGCTGGACAGAGTGTGTTTGACAGCAGGAATGTTGTTTCGCCGTGTTAAGCAGCGGGGTTTCCTGGAGTTCTCCTCTCCTTTGCGCCTTTTAAGGAACATAACTTTTTGTGAGCTGTCTCAAGAGAAGCCAGCTCTTATCCCTCACAGTACAACAAAAATATACACACAGTTTATTTGTGTTCCTGTTACATAAATTCACACACTTTCTGTGTGCATTTCATTATATTTATTTAAGGGAATATGCTTTACAGTTAAAAAAGTCAGTGAGAAAGTAGTGTTCAGTTACTGGTTTCTAGATACGGAGCAGTGATGGGCAAGGCAGTATGTACTGACTTCCATGGAGGGACATCTTTTTTTTTTCCCTTTTCCTAAAGTGTTGTGGAAGAGCAGGAAAGATCATCCTGCTAGGAGAAGGCAAGTGCTCAGCAAGCACTTGAGTCATTTGTTTCCCTCATCCAGTGTGGGATTAAGATGCTTTTCGTTCCTTTACCTAGACTAATGAAATCCTCCTGTTTTGCCTTCTTATGGCAACTTCCCGCATTCAGATTTGCAGAGAGCTGTTATTGGGCAACCATTACCTTCCTGTGACTTAAGTTCCACATTTTTGTCTTTAACTCAGATTTTTAGTTCCAGCAGAAAGTTGGAGCTTTGTTAGTGCCTACTTGGGAAACTTGCGTCCTCTGCAGAGCAGTAGTGCAGGAGCAGGATGGGCATTAGGGTCAGCATCTTAAGCATCTTCCCATGTCCAAGAGTAACTTAGATATTGCAACCAAGAAAGAACCTCTAAGCTTGCATGGTAAAAAGGAATTAGTTTGTTAGAAACACTGGTTAAGTTTACAACTCTCTGCAGGGAAGCTGAAAGGAGCATCGACGTTAGTCCATGCGGGTGAATAACATCCATCAGGCTGGCTGGCTTCAAAGACAGGTAGTGCAGGGGATGCACCAGGTGATTAGCTTTCCAGGTTAGGAGATTCCCAAAGACAGCGCAAGTCTAAGCCTACACCCAAAGGTTTGAAGCCTGGAGTCTTCACACATTACCACTTCTTTTTTCTCCAGGAGGCAATGGCAGGACCGTGAGTAGCAGCATCTTTCAGACTAGGAGATGTCTTCAATATAAAGTTACTTTCAGCAGCTTAAATGCAAGTTGGTGAGACAGCTACAACCCAGTGCTGTGTTGCAAGACACAACAAACAAGTGCCTTCCTGGTTTTTAAGCAGGGGCTGCTGACTGAGCAGAAGGCCGTAGCTCGCACAGCTCACCATAGTACCAGAGGGCTATCATGGAATGGTTGAGGTTGGAAGGGACCTCCAGAGATCATCTAGTTCAACCCCCTGCACACGCAGGGACACCCAGAGCACGGGGCACAGGGCTGCATCCAAGCAAGTTTGGAAGATCTCCAGAGAAGGAGACTCCAGAGCCGCTCTGGGCAGCCTGTGCCAGGGCTCTGTCACCTCCCTGTCAAGAAATTTTTCTTTACGTTCTGTGGAACTTTTGGTGCTTCTGTTTGTGGCCATTTCCTCTAGTTCTATCAGTGGCCACCACAGAGAAGAGGCCACTCCATCCCCCTTTCTGCCTCCCTTGAGGTGTTTATAGACACTGATCAGGTCCCCCCCAGCAGCAGGGTCTCATGCTGCTGCCTCGGGAGAAGGGCAAGTCAAGCAGGGCTTGACCTTCGCTTAGCAGGACCACAGTTGTGTTCAGTCTCGCCCGTCTCCCCCCGCCTAAATTAATGGAGGGGCATGTTTAGAATTGCAAATTGTCAGGGCTGCCTTAACCAGTGGAGTAACCTGTGTCGTGTGGCTTTGTATCCAGGCAGGGGGAAGAGAGGCCTTCTCCGTAGGCCTGGTTTTTCAGGAAGAATCTGCTTGGCTTAATTTGCAGAATGTAAGATTGAAAACCTGCAGTGAAGTGGAAATCATCCCAAGTGCCTCTGCTGGGGACATGCATTTCTTTTTGCTTCTCAAGCTATGCAAATGCTGAATAATTAGCTGCAGCCCTTTGGCTTCTGACACGTTGCCAGCTCAGTCCTTGTGTGGGACAAAGTTTGGAGCCTTCAGTTTTCTTGCATCTTCAAAGCTGTTTCAAGCCTTTCTGCACCCAAACTCTCCTGGAGTTCTACATCACATTTTTCTGTTTTAAAATAGTTAAGATTTCTTATTTTTTGGTCCTAATAAACAGTAACGCTCTCTTTTACCTTAGAAAGATGTTCGGATCGGTTGCCAGAAACAGTGGGGTTAGTCATTGTATCTCAAGCCCGAGATGCCTTTTTAATAGCCTTGGGATATGGAGGGCAGCCTGTTTGTCCCTGTGGAACAGCTGATTGTGGCAGTCACAATGGTCTAGGCTGCTGTTTTGTTTCCCTCCTTTTCCAGCTCTCTGGGAATTCAGATATTTGAAGCTTTTACTTTGGAGAAGAGAACTGTTCTGGGAGCTGTGGGTTGTGCTGAAGACGGAGAGGGAAAGCAAAGGGTCCCCTCTCTCCCTTTTACATCCTCCATCAAAGTAAAATCCCGATGACAACAGTTTCCACTCCTTGTTGCCAGGGAACGGTTGTTTTCTTGAAATGTGGAGAGGTTTATTTTCATATGAAGAATTAATGGAATAAGCTGGTAACAGCAACATCTACCCGGGCTTATAAAATATATATCCAATAGGGTATACAGAAAGATGGGATTGGAGAGCTTCCAAAGCAAGCATGGCTCTTGGATGTCGGAGAGTTGGCTCCCTCAGACGGGAAGAAGGTTTTATTTTCGCTTGCACGCCAGCCCCTTGCTGAAGTGCCTGTTCCTCTGGGTAGGATGGTCAGCGTTGCCCTCAGTGCATTTGTGGGAGTGATAAGAAGGCCCTGCAGCCCTGGCCAGCGTGGGGAGGCTGGTTGTGTTGGTGCTTTGCACTGCCTGAGGCTGAGGGCTGCCGGATGCAATCCTGGCAAGACGCGGATCCCTCTTGGCTTTGCTGTTCCACGGGCAAATGCTGTGTCCTGGGTGTCTCAGAGCATCCTCCAAAGCAACTGGCATCATCACTGGGCATCACACGTTACAGCTTCATCCCTCAGGAAGGAAATGGGAGTGTGGAAAGCAGATCCCAAGTGGAGTTTTGTCCCTGGTCCCTCTCAGTGCCGTCGGGAAGCGCAGGAGCCGGCGTGGGAAGGAGCCTGTTTGGTGCCTTGGGAGATGGGAGACGTGGCCTCGGCACGCACAGCCTGGCCCTGTCTGGTTCATTGGGGCAGCAGAATAAATGCACCGTGTCTGGGGAAGGGAATGCTGCAGAGGATCTAATACATGCAAGAAACAAGCCCTTATTCTTTAAATATAAGGCCAAACAAGCCAAACAATTGCCGTTTGGGGCATTTCTGCTTTCTATTATTGTGGGTATCTGAATGAGAGACCCCTCAGGTAGCCTTTGTGGCTCGCAGGTTTGAAGTCTGCCCAATTTGGTTGCATTTCCTTTGCCTCTGGCTCCCGCTGTCCCGGATGAGAGGTGGCCTCCGGAGTCCTTCTCAGAAAGCAGGCAGAAACCGTGGCTGAGGCCTGGAGGTCCATGGCCAGTGTGCCCTGAGTGGCTTCCAGGTTTGAGCTCGTCCTGCCTCGGCACACGGAGCCCTCTGGGTCCAACTCCTTTGTCTTCTCCTGCTGCCTTGGTAAGTTGGTCCTGAGGAGACAGCAGGACTTGAAGGGCTGAGGCTGCGGGTTGGGCTGTCCCGAATGGAATCCCGGCACCTTTGGGAGCTCTGCCCAAGGGGTGGTGACTAATGGGGTCACACTGGAGATTTTGGTTCTGTCCCTGGTCACAGGCATTTGGGGCAGCTCCCTTAAATTCGGCCTCTGTTACCTGATGATCTCCCTTGTGCAGTGCCATTTAAATCGTCAAACAAAGCTCCAAGATGCCAGCAAAAAGGAGATGAAGAGTAGGATCAGTGTGAAGGGACACCTGGAATATTAGGGTGCTGGAACTTCAGAAACCTCCTGTATATAAGGACTTCGCTTGCCATCAGCAGACAGTGTCATCTTAAACACAAATGCAAAACTTCACACATCCTTCCCTCAAGAAACCATAGGAACAAGCCCAAGATTTTGCAGGAAAAGTTGGCTCTTACACTGGGGAATAAAGCCCTGCGTTTGTCTGGGGATATTTGCAGCGTATTGGCTTGCTCTTTGTGGAGAACAGCTCTTGGCCACTGTGTTTGTTAATCAGCATCACGGCAGCAAAGAGCAGGCTCTAATTTTCAACTGCATTGAACAGTTGGAAGCAGGCACGGGCAGTGTGGCTAGAGAGGTGCCACTCAGCAAGTGCTTTTATAATGGAAATAAATCTTTTGTTGTTAGGGGATTGGGCTGGTGGGTCTGAACTTCCTGTGGGCTCTGCAGATCCTTTCTGTTGCATCTTGTCTGCCCTCCTCTTATTTCATGATTCAAATACATGTATTCGTATTGCAAGAAGGTGTGAAATTCCCATAAAACTTGCTGCTTATGGGCATTAGGCTCTAAAACTGGCTTCCTTAGGCTGCACTGAATTTGGACTTTAGCCTTAAGTTAAAGAAGCTTTTGGGTGCCCTGTGTTAAAACCGGGCACATTTAAACAAAGTGAAGCTGAAGCATATTTTCCTAAAGCTGATTCTCTTCATGGGGTTAAAGTGAGGGGCCTGAAATTGGAACAGCTTTTTTTTTTGTTAGTTTTTGGTTTTTTTTGGTAGAAGGGCACTGTGTTTTAAAAATAGCACCTTTGGATAGTAAAAAAAAATCATCGTTCAAGTAACTCTGCTTTTTTGGTGGAAGGTTTTTTAGATGTTTTCCATGCCTTTGGTATTGCTATTTCGCAATAACTTTTCTGTTTTTAAAAACATAGCCCTTTGCTGGAAAAGCCTTATGGGCTTTTCTGAGGATTTATTTTTAAGTATGTTTTTTGTTTAGCATTTGAGACTAATTGCCGCTAAGTCTGACATTGCACTGCTGAGCAAAAGCAGGACAATTAATAACTTTGGATGGGGATTGTTAATGCGGCCTCTCAGCCTGGGGAACGTAGGAGAAATCCAGGAAAAACTAAGGTCAGGAGAATTTAAGGTAATTGCAAGTATCCTTTTTTTTTTTTACAAGGAATGGAGAAGTGCTTCAGCATGTGCTTCATTTTAACATGCATTCAATGTTTGTGATAACTTTGGGAGCTGCTTTTTGCTCTTTCCATCTTGTGATTTGTCCCGTCACGGGGCCGGGGCAGCTGCCAGTGCCCCTGTGCGGTTTGGGGCTCTCCCTCGCCTGTGCAGGCAGCACATTTTCTATCCCACCATCATCTGAAGGTGCAAAGAGAGACCAGCTTTTTAGCCTTGCATTTATCACGAATTGCTGATTGGAGCCAAGAGCTTCCTTACTGCAAGCAGATGTGTAAGTGCATCTGAAAATGTGTCCTTTGTGCAAGGATCCTCGCTGCACATCCAGGCCATGCGGGAGCCCTGGCAGCACGGAGCGACGCTGGGAAAATCCTTCCTTCACTTACTGATTGCCAGGACAGGGACGAGAGGACGAGCGCTCTGCTGCTGCCCATGGAATTCATGTTGATTGCAGCGAGATGGCTTGTACTTTAGGTTAGTATGGAATTTTTTTTCTTCCCTGTGACCTAGATGAGTTTATCCTGTAATACCCTTTCTGTTGTGATAAAGTTCTTAAGTGGCAGGAGAAAAAAAAAAAAAAAACTGCAGCCCCAAGAGGGGAGAAAAATGGAGAATTTTTTAACTTTTCAGTCCAACTTTGGTATTGTATGAGGAACAAGAGGCTACCAAGGCACCCTGCTGGTCAGCGGATGGTTGATTCGTATTGTGAAAGTTAAGGTGAACGTGTGGGAATGTGTTTCCTTGCTCTGTCTGCAGCTCTTGAGCCCTTGCAGGGGTTTTGAATTATTTTTATGGCCAAGTTTTGGCTCAGCCAGTAATGATGTTTTCGTAGTATGTTCAGCAGATCTGCCTTTCTGATGCTCCTGACACTGTTACGAAGACGCTGTTCTGCCAACCTCTGTGCATCCCCACCCGTGCATGGAAAATAAACTGCATAGAACTGCTCTTCTGCAAGGTTCTCTTTGATACTGCTCAGATGGGTCTATTTCTAGCCAAGTTTTGGTTGCAATAATATTATCGAGTTAAGGTTTTAAAGAAAGGCTAATAGAAAGTTTGCTTCCTATTCAGTAGGTAGGTACCTGTTGTAGCTGATAGTGACTGTGAATTTAAATTTCTAAATTTCTTTTTAAAAAAAAATGATGTGCTGCATATTGATTTGGTCAGAGTTGTTTGTGATTTTCGGAAGAACTCGGTGTGTTTGCAGGGGCTTGCTCAGCAATGGCCTGTGGCACAGCGAGCCTTGCTGTAACGTGCTCAAACTGGGATGATGAACCATAAAACAATGAGGAACACACCCAGGAACAGCTACTAAATAAATCGAAATTTAGAGCAAAATAAAGGAACTGATGTACTGCAGAGTTGTGCATTTCTTTGGGGCACAGTTTGTAAAGTGATTTACCTCAGAGGTGTCTCTTGCATGACTGCCATCCTGGTGTAATGATCACTAATGTAGAACAATGATCCTCAGCTTCTGTGGCTGCCCGTGTGGTGTCTGCAGCCGCTGCAAAGGAGCCTCTCCCAAGGGCTTACAATAGGAGCAGCTCTTTGATATCAACACAACTTGCATCTTAATCTGCTACCTCTTTTAAGTTATTCTTTCACTATTTGATATCTGGTTTTGTATCAAACAGAGGGAGTATGAGATTGATCCATGGTTATATTGAGGAATCCAAGTACTCAGGAAGGTATCCCAACTTGTGCTGTAAGACTTTGCTATTTCTGTTTCTAATAATGAGCATTTATTCTCCAGATTGTATGGGTAGTAGTATTTGCATTATGTTTTCAGTTTTGTTATATATACACCAGGAGGAATCATAAGGTCAAGGCTGCCTCTTCAGACCATTTATTATTGTATTTTGAGATGAACAATGTGCTTCAGTTACATGACCTACCTTGTGTTAGAAGACAAAGCTGAGTGCAGACAGGAAACATTTTCTTTGTTGAAAATTGTCCTCAGGGTCTGAACACAGGGGACGTGGCCCATGTTGGTGCTTGGTGGGTTATCCTGCCTCAAAAGGCACGGGGCAAATGTCAAAGGATTTGTGGATTTTGTTTGTTTTCCCCCACAAAAGTTTGAGGGGCTGTTAATAGGAGAGGGGGAAATACTGAGTGTTGAAAGTCATGCTTTATTCATTTATTTGTTTGTTCATCTTCAGCAGTTCTGAAGGCTTCTGTGCTGTGAGACACTACCATTTCTTGAGCGTTTAGAGAAATAACCAAATGGCCAAATTTGCATTTAGTGTTCCCTGAATTTCAAGGGAGTCTGGCTACGAATCCCACCTTTCAGTGGAAATGGGGAGATTTTGGTTGCATGCAGCTCGTTGATGCTGGTGACTCTCCAGGCACTTTCAAATCCTTAGTCCTATGACCTTAGAACCTGCTGTCCTCAGGGAGGAGAAAACGGAGTATTTTGCTGTCTTTCTTGGGGGAAAAAAAGCTTATATAAGCTGTCGCTTCAAGGAGAGTATGGAGATGAGGCTGAGTGTGAGCAGTGATGTCCTTAATTAAAACAGGGAGGTTGATTTACTGCAGAACCTTGCACTTATTTCATCACTCTCTGACTTACCCTGCCATAAGATAAACACACAACAGGTAAGCAGAGGTGCTCTGAGCTCCTGCTCCGCTTGCTGCACCTGCCTGTGGAAGCCACTGAGCTGAAGAACCTGCGTGTGGGACGTGGATGAGAAGGCACTAGCTGTGGTTGCAGCTGCAGTTCTCTGATTGACCTCATCACACTTCTTGGCATGTGAGAGCACACACAGGTTCCTGTGATTTCCAGCTGTTTTTTGGGGCTATACACCAGCCTTTCTGCTGCCTTCCCTGGGCTGTCAAGGAGAGCTGGCTGCTTCAGTGTTTGTTTTCTCATATGCCCTCACATTTCACCCATTTCAAAAGCTGTGCCTTACACTAGGAATAAATGGGTGTAAGGATAACCACTATACAAGCTAATTTCACAAGTAAATGCTATAAAAATAAACTCCTGTTTGTGTGTTTGCTCTGTTAATTCTACCACGAGAAACATTAGGGGAAGCATTTCTATGGGTGCTAGTTCCACAATAAGATGGATGACTGAGAAATGACAGGTCTGCAAGTAGCTCAGGTGCTCATTCTCCTTGCTGAAAGCATCTCTTTATGCTAAGGTTACATACACCTGGCTGGTCACTGCTTTGGCCCCTTGGTTTATGGGGTTTGTTGCCTCATTTTTAAAGCCTGTGTGTGGGATTTCCTTTCCTTTCAGCTGAACTTTTCTGCAGTTACCAGCAGCAGGTTAAGCCTAAAGGGCAGAGGTCCTGACCAGCAGATCTCCAGCTTCAAAGCAGCCTTCACTTGGATCCGTGTTCTCCCTGGCTCCCTTCCGCACAAGTGGCTGCTGCCTCTGCTGCTGCTGGCACCACTGCCCTGGTGCTCCTGCAAATTTGGGGTCATTTGTGTCACCCAAATGTGTGTTTGGAGATTCAGCTTTGAAAGCATGACTGTGGAAATGAGGCGTAGGAACGGGGGAAATGATTTGCACAAAGTTGTCAACTTCAGGAGATTATTAGTCATGATGGAGGTCTTGGTGAGAGGAAATTCTGTGGCTTGTGCAATAAAACAGATCAGATGATTATAATA
>JAUBOD010000445.1:6877755-6889030 GCA_032353885.1 Nothura maculosa
ATTTTTTGGGATAGGTTCAGCTCAGTGTAGGAGGTTCCCTCTCCCAAGGCAGTGCCTTGCGAGAGGATTGGCCATTTTTGTGAGGATATTTAAGCAGAATTGTATGCTTGGGAAAATCTCTAAGGTGAAAATGCAGTGTGTCCCTCAGAGGCCCTTCTCAGTGCAGGTGATCGTTACCTCTGTGTTTGCGTTCTGGTTTGGGGTAAATCCAAGCGGAGCAGGGTCCCTCTTTATGATACTCCCTTTGCAGTTGAGTTCAGCTCTGCAGCCCTTCGAGGAAGGGCAGGACTAAAGATCTGCCCGTGTCTGGTTGGGGTTGAGGGCCCTGCAGCCCCTGGCCTCGCCAGCCTCCAGCAGTCTGGCTTCAAGGGCATTAGCCTCCTTGCCCGGCTTTCGAACAGGGAAATCTCCGTGTTTCCTGGGTGCAGTGCCCCTTGGAAGCGTCTAAAACTGCCCATCTTACTGCAGGTCCTGTAGGATGCTCTGTACGGAGTCCTAGGCATGACTAAAAGGTAACGCTCTGATCTAGCACCAGAGCAAGGGGTGGGAGAGATGCCGAGTTTTTCCAGATTCTGGCCTTGCAAGGAAATGCCTCCCTTCCTCTCATCAAAGAACTTGAGCAAGAGATGCTTTAGCATTGATTTTAGTGGATTATCTTTCTGGAAGAACTAGTCTGATCCAGGCTTTGGCTTCCTCCTTCCTGTTGTCTGTTATTTTAAAGCGAGCTCTAAAAGCGCTGCTCATTCGGATGCCTTCACTTCGGGGGCTTTTTCAGAAGACTTTTAAAGAATAGTTTGCATTCCCAGCTTGTGTCCTGCGCTGCTGGCAGCTCGCTCTGGAATAAATCTCTGGAAAGGTTTCTTGGCTTCGCACTGAGTTCTCTCAGCAGTTGTGCTGCTTTGTTTACTTATCTGTGAGGAATGGCTTCTGATATCAAAATGCTCTAGATTGGATTCTCTTAACGTTTGGGGAAAGCTTGGGAACATGGATTAATGGAAATAGTGTTTTTAACAGGGCATTTTGTGCCTGGAGCCATCTCAGCTGTTTTCAAGCTTTGACCTCTTGGAAAATAACGAGGTTTTCTGATGCCCTGTTCAAAAGCTGTGCGGCTTACAGCCACAGAGCTTCACGATCTGACTTTTTAAAGTGTGCTTAATATGGTAGTAGAACTATGCTTGTGGATCTAGCCTTTTTTTTGCATTGCATTGCATTTTAGTTTAAGAGCTGCAAGTTTATTAAATCCCCTATGTATCTTATAAGTAATAACCTAACCTGAAAGAGTTAAAACCAGGACCAAGGTAAACGTTATTTGCTAGTCACTCTACTTAGTATTTGCGTATTTGCGTATCAGCTTCCTTTTCTGTTTCAAGTGACTAACTGGTTTCTCGGATAGTTAAGTATTGCAGGCCTTAAACTTTCTTTAATTGCCTCCATACGGATTATGTTTCATTATTTTAATAGATTCTTGTTCTTAGATTCTTTAATAATTCCTATAGAAATTTAGATTTGTCACTAAATAGAGTTCCTCTGTAAGACAGATTTCTTGTGTGAACTGAGTTGTTACTGCTGAATTTCCCTCTCCCAACAGTCTTCTCTGAAGCACATGGCCTATCCCCTGAGGACATGTGAGATAATATAAACCTTATTATTATGTGAGATAATATAAATTTAGCTATGATATTGTCATCCCAGTATGTAATTGAAACCATTTATGTTTGATTGTTTATTATGAGATGCTACTGCTCTGGGTGCTGCTTTCTGAATTTCAGAAATATGAAGGAATGAAGCAAAACGCCACACCATTATTTTTACTCTGAATTTCTTAACTGGGCTCTTTCTCTCTTTTCCTCTCTCTTTCTCTCTCCCTCTTTTTCTCTCTCTCCCTCTCGCTCTTTCTTTCTCATAGTTAAGGAAATAGTTTGACCAGTCTTGCATACATCCCTGTGCCCAGCAGGGAGAAGCTCCATGTGATGGATCGGGTAAGGCTCTGGATTGGGATTCCGGGGTTTCTGCTCGGCGCAGGGCCTGACTTGCTGCAGGGCCTTGGCCAGGCTGGTCAGCCCGGGGCATCTGCCTGGTCTTCATCTTTCCCTTTAGATGCCGTATTTTTCAGGCTGGGAGCCCCTTCCTCAAATACTCATATACACACTCCAATACAGCCAGCCTCGGATGTTTAGCACGTTCCTAGGTTTTCCTTAAACAGATACTGTACATCTATTGCGGAGCAGAAAACTGGGTATCTGCAATTAGCTGCCAAAGTAGATAGCCTTATTTCTGGTTTTGGAAGGTGTGAAACACGTTTCTGGAGTACTGCAGGCTCAGGCCTTGTCAAAAATAGGCCACCCAGTTAAAGCACCTGAAAATAGATTTATGTCTTTACACATTCCCCTTTTGAAACTATGGTCGGTCACCACTATCTGGCCTACTTTTCTCAGAAATTGTGGGCAGAGGGGAAGGAGAAGACTGCAGCTCAGCTTTGTGCTCATTTTGTCTTTATTTGAAGCTCCTAATAAGGTGGAAGGAAAATTCAGTTTTTAATTTAAGGACTCTAAATCCTCTCCCCCTGAGCATCACTTGTTTATGCAGGAAGGCCCCCCATGAAGGGACTGAGTGAGAGGCCTGGTGTTCATCACTGCAAAGACTCCTTCAAAGGTTTGGGGCTGAAAGTCTCCCTTGCTGCTTGGATGAAGAAACTGGAGAGAAGTTGATATTCCTGCAGGGCTTTGTCCGGAGAGCCTCGGACAGGGCAGCCCCACTGTGCCCCACTGCAAGGACTGGAAGGACCGGGGCCCTGAGGTGTCCCTGGCCACCCCAGGAGGTGTCACCTGGCCCATTTCTCAGAAAATCTCCTTCATTCATTTGGGAAGGGGGTGACGGGGAGGCATGGCCATCTTGGTGTTACAGCAAAGGAGCTCTGGCTGTGGAATGTGAACAGCTGCTTCCAAGTGGCTAAAATCATCCTGGAGGAGGGAGCCGGGAAAGAATCGGGGATGGCACAGAGGGAACCCAGAATCTCCTTTCTTGTACAGCTGCATGGCTTGCACTTGTAGGTTAAAAACAGGAAATCCTGAAGTTAAAATGCTGAAATTTAGGTGTGAATATACTCCCTTTTCTTGTCCCCCTCACACTTCCCAGGTTTTCATTACTTTGAGCTGCCAGCTTTGTCCCAGAGCAGGTAGGAACCAGGGTGTTGGGAACTGGTGTTGGAAGGACTGGGTTTGTGCCCAGTCCCTGCTCCCCACATTCCCCAGCCAGGAGTGGGGTTTTGCTGGGCAAGGCAGGTCAGCTGGGCCATGTCCAACCTTTACTCTGTAGCTCCATACAGAGACAAAGCCTGGACACTAAAATAAAACTGGAAGTGTTTCTACAGTTTGACTCCTAATGTGCTAACCAGAACTCTTTGAATTAATAAACTGTTAATTCATGTTCTGTTTCAACAGCCTTAATGCTTACTGAGCTTTCAAAATAAGTCTCCCTGTAGGGTTTAGATGTTAGTTCTGGATGCACTTGGGCTTAGTCCTTCAATTTGCATGCTCTTCTGGACATATATATGGAATCTACTTCCTACTTTCAATCTCTTTTGCTTATCAGCATCTACAAAGAAAGAAGCTTGGAGCCTTTTATCCATTTAATTTGTACTAGTGTTGGAAACATGGGTTTTACATTTGTGTGCATCATTTTAAAGTGTTTGTAGACTGGATAGAGCTGAGGACACGCACAGCTGATGGAAATTCAAGCAAGTGCTTCTGTTGGATTTTGGGTCTGATGGAGCTGGAGAAAAAGCAACTCGATGGGATTTGGGGCGTAAAAATGAAATCCTGTGGCCTGCTTCATGGGGCATTCTCAAGGCATCTCCAGCTTGGATTTTAAGGCCAGAGTACAGGATAACTCTTGAAGGCAATTCTCCCTTTAGAGGAAAGGAGGAGCAGAGATTCCTCTTCTCATGAAGAAGTCAACTTGGAATAAGCCGGATGCTTTGAATTCCAGCACAGTTGTTTCAAGTTATTCTGATCTTCTTGACCTGAGATTTTCCTGGCTGGTATCCAGCTAGATGCTTTTCTCAATACTTGATAGAAGACATAAAAAGAAGCAACAGATGGTGAATTTTGCTGTAGAAGTCGATTGACAAGACTTGTTGCAGAAGGAGCCTTTCTTGTTGATGTTTCTACTCATGTGTAAGACAATAGGTTGAGAGGAAAAGGATGAAAATTGCATCTTTCATCTGAGTTAGAAGCCAGGACCCAGCTGGTTGCACATTCTTCAAGTTCCAGGGCAGCGTGTTCATGTTGCTTTTGCTGAGGAAGCAGCAATTGGCTGTAAGATGTCATATCATAGTCTAGGCTGGCTAAGAAAAATAACATCCATCAAATGGTCCCAGCAAGGATGTGGCTGATAGGCAAGACCTCCTGTTAGATTTTAATCTTTCCTAATGAGAAATAGAGCATGACTTAAAGACTTTGTCAAATGAGCTTAGGGTCAGCTGACAGTAACAATGTCTGGGAGATGCTTAAGGAAAACGCCTTTGCTTAACTTTGAAAGCAGCAGCAGCTGCTTTTGCATTTATTTATTGGCTTTGTGCGACTGTTAGGCTATCTGAGCATATTGACAAAGAAAATAATGGGTGCTCAAGTGCCCTTTTGTTCTTTTATTTCAGTCTCATGCATTTGCCTTGTAGCTTGCTGTAGAGAAAGTAGAAGAAATCGCAAGTGGTTGATGGGAAAGACCTGAGATGATCTGAGTTTCTTGTGTAGTTTATTCCTAAGTGGAAGCAATTCCGCGGTTTCCCTTTCTAGACAAGGTTATGAATAAAATGCCACCAGCATTTGTTACAGCTCAAAGCTTTTATCTTGCTTCATGTTTATGGCATCTTTCTTACAGTAATGACTGGAAAATGAATGCTGATTTTTTCCCGTTTTTGTTTTCAAATTTGTAAATCCTGGATACAGGGGAAAATTAAGATGTGTCTGTCCATCCATAGCCATGCACAGCTGCATGGAGACAGACCTCCTCTGAATGCCAGAGCCACAGGTAGTTAAGGTCACCATCCTGCTTTTGTCTGTACAAATTCAATCCAGTTCCATAGGATACAGCTCTGGCAAGGTGCTGCACTGAGGACAAAACCTGGTGGAGCTGCGGGCTGGTGACGTGGTGCATCCAGCTGGAAGGGCAAAGGGAATTGCTTTGAATGTGCTTCAGAACTTGGCGTATTTGGAGGGAAGCTCATTTTTCCATGCTCTGAGAACAGGTCACTGCTTGTTAAATCATCTTAAAAATAATCAAAATAGTAGGGAAAAAGATGTCTCCCAAATGGCACGGTCTGGCCCGTTGCTGAGGCTGCTTTCAGTGGTTTTGACCTGTTCAAATTCTTTGAAGTTGTCAGCTGAAGATTGGATAGATAGATACTAGTCAGCATGTTGATGTAACTTGCAAAAAAAGGAAAAAAAAAGAAAAAAAGACTGAAAAACTACCCTTTGAGAGCTAATATTAAGTAAAATGAAGTGTCACAAAGTAGAAGACAGACCAAAGACAGAGATAAATAAACTGCTTTTGAAGGGTAAATCAAACGTTTCTTCCTGGTGATGTTCCAGGCCATTTGTTACCTCTGTGGAAAAGGTGGCTGAACACAGAGTGACAAATCTTTCAGACAGACCCAAATGGCTTTTTTTCCAGGCTCTGGGAGGCAAGAATATCAGGTGGACCCGCCGCAGGTCAGGAAAGAGCCAACATGATGATACATCAAGTTTATTGGAGTCTCTTGGGTCCCCGAAGAAACAACATGGACATTCAGGCATTGTTCACTTGTGCTTTGAGTCAGTGCTCAGGAAAGACCTTGGCGTCATTGTGGAAACTGCGGCCCCTGTGCCTCACTTGTCCAAGGAGAACATGCCAACAGAATCCAACAAAAAGCTGATGGGGGCCAAAAATAGCACTGGAAGATACTGAGCATACAGTTATGGAACTAAAATGCTTTCTCTCTCTAGAAGACCGAGTTCAGTTCTGCTTCCGTGAATTTAAAAATACACGTTAGAAATGAAAGGCATCCTAAGGAGAGGGGCTGTGGTTGGGCCTGGGAGACAGTCACACAAGAAGAGAGTGAGATAAACTTAGGGCCAGAAGAGATGGAACAAAATCTGGCCAAATAAAATTTGAAAAAATAAGAATGGGAAAGGAGGAATGTTCTCCTTTTATCCTTTCCTACCATGTCAGAGCAGAGATTTCCCATAAAGCTTATTCCATCTGTGGAATTGTCATAAAGTGTCAACTAAGAGCATAGTTGGACTGGAAAGGAAGGGAAATTTCCACAGTTATATAATAATATATGCTGTTTATTTAGAAGCTTTATAAGCAGTCGTGCCTTGGATGCATGATAATGACTGGTGGAAGATAGAAAGAAACTCCATTTATGAACGCCTGGACTCCATAACTTGGGCTATGTTGGGGGGCTGCAGCTATTCCCTTTTCCATGGGCTTCTGCCTCCTGGCAGTGGATTTTAAATGAGGTGAGGCCATCAGCTGAGCTTTGCTCCCCTTTGGCTTGGCAGAGCCTGTGTCCTGCCTTCATCTCCTCTGAATAACAGTGCTGAAAGGACAGTGATGGTTTAAAAGAGTTTTATAGTTCTGCATAATTTCTAAACCTGGTCCAAGTTAGTAATATTTTGGCACTCTCCTGAGTAAAGTCTTGAGATTTTGTATTATTTATTATGAGCACTCTGCACATTAAATGGGAACTTCAAATACAGGCTGAAGCGTTTAAGCTGCTACCCTGCAGAAGCGGAGCTGGATGCTGTAGTTGTAGCTGTCGTTTCTTCTGTAATTCTGCCTTTCCCTGAGCTTAAGCACATGCCAAGCAGTGCTCTGGATGTGCTGTGGGAGCAGAGCCATGGCACTGCTGGGCAGGTGCTCATCATAGATGACAGGATCTTAACACTATCAACCCCCTTGCATGAGTTTGTCCATTAGCTTGTGTTCCACTAGAGGATCAAAGAGGTTTTCCTCCAGATCACTGGGGTGTGTTGTTTGGGATGGGATGTTGCTTAGAGCACTGGGACCTGACAGTGACTTTTAAACTTCTCGTTTCATTTCCTCCCTTGTTACTAACAAAATCCCAGTGAAATCTGACCGGTTGCAAAACATGCCTCCCATGTGAGTACAGAGAGGAATGAGCAGATACCATTGCCTTTGGAGCCTCTTCCCTGGCCAGAAGAGCTGCCGTGTCTGCAGCTCAGCTGCTCCCTTCGTCGGCGTCTCCGGCACGAGGGGAGCGACCCCTCAGCTGCTGGAAGGTCTGTGTGCTGTAGATGCAGCGTCAGGATCACTGCACAGGGCAGTGTTTGTATTCCAGTTCCTCCTTCACCAGCTTGGGGATACAATGGGAGTGTTGCTGCGTCTCAGGTTGACTGCTGCAAGCAGCCAGCACTGAAATCGATCCTGCAAAGGCACAAGACGTCAGTGTTGCAAATACTTCCACCTCACTTCATCCTCACTGATAAAACCGCTCTGATTAAGGTCCTTCTCTTCACCAGGAGGTGCTAAAAAAGTCATAAGAAGTTGAAAGACTTCAGTGTTCAGAGAGAGATAGAGCCCTTCTGATTTGTATTTTGTTGGCGTTTGAATGTTCACTGAGATCTTGTTCCTGTGTGAAGGTTTCACTTCACAAAACATTTTTTTCTCTTTAAGCTGGCAGTGCCGCTCCTTTGCACAGGTTATTTGGTTGCTGGGCATGGACATGTTGCCCGTCCAGATAGCATGAGGATCCAGGCAGTAGGGAGACTGCATTTGAGCCCCCTCCTGCGCTAAGTCCTGGTCCATATTTAATACCCATAGTCTCTGTGCAGCATTAAGGGCAAGGTATATATCAAGGGAAATTTTGAATCTTCCAGATTCACTAGGATTTGGGGAGCCCTAAGTGGATTAGGCAGCTTCATTACAGTCCAGTCTACAGAAGAGTCACGTTCTTCGGATAGGCCTGACTTGTATTATCAGATATTTCAGCCAGTGCAGTGACTGCAGCCTCGGGCCAGGAACTAAGTGTTTCCGACCTCTGCTGTGAAATGTAGGACCCAGTTCTGTCTCTCAAAAACCAGCTAGAGGCTGCTCAGCACTAGAGAAGCCTGTGACCATGGCAGGTCCCATCCTGGCCCACATGTGAGGGGGGTGATCTGTGGTTTGCCATGGTAGACAGAGGAAGCATAGGAAAGATGATGGCTCATGGGGCTAGCTGACTCCATGATGTCCCTTCCAGACCTTTCTTCAGAGGGAAGAGCATGAGCGGCTGGGTGAAGCTGGAGCGGGTGTGCTGGGCGCGGCCTGTGTGGGCCCGGCGCGAGGGAGCCATGTCGCACGCGGGCGCCTCAGGCCACGGCAGGAGCTCAGCGCTCCCACATGGACAGTGCCGAGGGGATGTCTCTGTGGCAGCCGGACCCAGCCGTGCTTGACCACATTCCATAGGGAAAGCAGGATGTCTAAGCTGGGCACAGAGTCTCGTTATGGTGGCTGTGGCACTTTGGGCCCAAACCACCTTCCTCCTGTGTGGTTTGCAACGCCGAGAGGGAGCCGAGGTCCCTGTGCAGCCGCCCGCGTGGGCGTCCTGCGGCGGTGCCAACGTCCCCCCGCCGGGGCAGAGATCTGAGGCGCGGGTCTGTCGCTCGCTGTGCGAGGGTGAGGCAGCGGAGGGAGCGCTCCCCAGGCAGCCGCCGCTCCGTGCCCCGCGGCCTTCATTGGGCAACCGCACGCTCCAGCTAAAGCCGTAAATTAGAGAATTTGCATAAGATATTAGGCAGCGAAGCACAATGGGACAGATGCTAATTGCTGATATGGGAATCCTCACAAGAATTTGCCAGGAGATAAACTGCAGTTACCTCAGTATTGGGCAATGAGTGTTGGTTTTCTAGCAGGAGAAATCAGCTCATTTCTTGCACGATGAAGCTTGCTGATGCCACGCTTGCTTTAGGGAGAATGCTTTCTAATTCCTATACAAGATTTTTTTTCGTTGTTGTTGTTTTCTTTTAACTCTGTTAGTTTTGGCAGGAGAACACACACAGTTCAGGAGAACTAACTCAAATAAGAGAGCTAGACTAATTCAAATTAACTTTCCCTGCGTTACATTGCAGAGAAATCAATTCTACCCCATATTCCTTGCCATTGCATTAACTGGTGTGTTCTAGGTTATCTTGCAGATAGGCCAGACTGCACATGAATTGTTTTGGATTTTTTTTGCCTTCACAACCTGAAGGTCTGGTTAGAGTTTTGGGGATAAAATCTACACCAATGTTCTAATGCACTAATACTGATTTTTGGCACTACATTTTTTACTCAATTGTGAGACTGCTGGTTAGTTAAACTGCTAAACCTTGAGTGTGTTTCTCTAGCTAGCAGATAGCTGTGGTGCTTAGGGACTGCAGAGCTCTCCACTTGTTTGGTTTTGTAGTCATCCTGCATGTTGTCTCTTACAACACATGCCCACAGTGTTTGTCTCTCTCCTGTTTCCTGTGCTGCTCATGAAATACAGGCAATCCTGCTAGTCTGATGCTCCCCCTGAAGGTCTTGTGGTGCAGGAAGGAAAACGTTCCAGGCTATTGAGTTGATAATAATTGCCCTAATTGTCAGTGTTTTGAAAGGAAAATGTATGAAAAGAGAGATCTGAAAATATCCATATAATTTTCTTTGAAGAAATAATTTATTTATTACGAGACTGAATGTGGTGGCGATGGGAACTCATCTTTTTTTGATTTCAGAATTTGGAGGAGGAGAGAAATTTTTCTCTCCTGTTACATTCCCCTTCTTGTCCACCTTTACTTCCATGTTTTCCTGGCAAAGGGCTCTCGGGAGGAGTTGTTCTTTTGGACTTTCTGAAACCCATCTAGGAGGCAAGGAGCTTTGCTATCCTGCCAAAGCATTTTGCTTCGTACCTGGGACAGAAAGGTAGCTCCTGTTGTGAACATTTTGCTGTGTCTGTTTGTTTTGAGCTTACACATTGAGAGCTTCCTGCTGCTGCTGTAAACTACTTATACGCAGAAGCAGAACACGATGTGCTCATGCTGGTGGGGAGAGGCTGAAGCGGCCTGCGAGTCCGTCCGGGCTGCTCTGCGGGTTGCTCCGTTTCAGGAGTGCTGCTTCTCATTCCTACAGTAAGGGATAGCTCCCGTGTGGATGCCCTTGCACAGCTTCCTGCGTGGGAAGGGGATGATCTGTGTGGGAATAAAGCACCTTTCCCGTCCGTACAGCTACACGCAGGCGGGTGTTGGGGCACAGTAATCACTCCAGGTGGGAATTGGCCCCCGGCAGGGGTGGCCTGAGGGATGTAGAGCTTTGCAGACACCTGTCCTGGGCCCTTGTGCCCTCTCCTTAGGCTGTTACTCTGAAAGTGCTGCCATGGATTGGGATAAATCCCTAGTGCGGCGGGCAGAGAGGTGTAAACCGAGGCATTGGTTAAGCGGCTGGAGAAGCAGCGTAGCCAAGTTGCTGGAACAGCAGCACTGTCTGTTTGAAGTCCAGCTTGGACTGCAGTGGGCACTGGTCTCATGTACCACACGCAGCTGTGGCCACCAAAAGCATTTCCACTGCCTCCTGCTTGCTCCTGTCCCGGCTCCGGGACACACTGGAGCCAGCACGAGTGCTTGGAGCAGGGAGCAGAGCAGGGAACTGATGCAGTTTTAACCCCCTGCCCGCCCTCCTTGCAGCATTATTTTGTTTGAACTCAGGGTTGGTTCCCTGGCGTGTGTCGCAGCACGGCCCCACAAATATGAGTTGTGGTGCAGCCCGGGGCAGCGGGACGGCGCCTGGAGCAGGGACATGGGGCACGAGAACAAATAAAACCAGATCTGCTGCATTAAACCGGGAGAGGCCGCAGAGGAGATGAGAGAAAAGATAAACAGCAAGTTTAAGATGAACCTGATACTGCCTGAAGAAGTGGGGTGTGTAGGTGCCTGTGAGCCTGGTGTTCTGTATCCCCCCTAGGCCATCCTACACAAACAAACCCAAGAGAGCCAGGCTGACTCGTTCTTGCCCTGCACGCTAGCTGAGAAAGGGCTTTGGATGGAAATGCAAACCTTTTCTGCCCTTCAGCCATCAAACCTTATGGATTTTATACTGTCTGCATGGAAACTGGGCTTTCTGCTAAGTCCCATGCTGCTGTTGTAAGCACTTGGTCGCACAGCCCCTATCTGAAGCCCAGGGCGCTCCAGTCCGGTCTCTGTTCCCATGTTCCAAGCTCAAGAACCTGGATACTTTAAGAGCTAAGAGTCTCTTTCAATGTCCAGTCCAGGTTTAGTCACAA
>JAUBOD010000445.1:6889130-6902554 GCA_032353885.1 Nothura maculosa
GCTGTGTTAGTTCTGTCTTCACTACTTCTGCCTATTGATTTACTCCAAAATTTTTATCTTTTTAGGAGAAATCCTCTTCATAGTTATCTCTGTCTAATCCTAAAGTTATTTGTTTTTCTTCTGTTTTAGCAGTATCAAAGAATTCTGAAACAAAACTTATATTTTAAATGGAAATATACCTCTTTTTAGTTTATTTTTATTTTTAACCATACCTGTAAGTTAGTAGATTACCTCAAATAGTTGGCATTTATTTAGCTGCAATGAAAGTAAAAACCTGCCTGGAACTGAAAAGTAAACGGAGTGCATTTCATATTGAACTGAGTGTGTCTAGCCCCACACTGTTGTTTTTGGTCCCTTTCCCCTCACTGCTAAGCTCTCCTGCAGTCTTTGTTTTTCATTTCATTTCATCCAAGAGCATTTTTTAAAAATAAATTTCCATACTTGGCTGGCCCTTATGGGAAAATCCATTTTTCATCTTGAAGAGGTAAATCCACATGCCCTCAATGTTTGTTCAGGCTTGCTGGGAAGTTGGTTCTGCCTGAAGCCTAGATATATGTGGGCTTCCTCTCTTTCCTGTCTTGAATTGTAAACAATAATAACAATAAACCTTTTCTAAAGCATTTTCTGGTTTTAAGCCTGCTTTTCTTGTCACATACTCTAGGAGCTTGAGTTTTCCACCGCATCGCTCATGTGGTGCAACTCTAGACTGAAGAGCGAGGTGCTGAGGTGTGTTTTTCCTGGCAGTAGGGCACGTCCTATGAACCGGGAAGCGAGCGAGCTGCCCTGTCTCACAGGAAGGTAGGGAATGAGATTTGAAATTGTCAAAGACAAGGCTGTGCAAGAGCTCTGCTCGCTTGGGACTTCAAATTGAGTCTCTTCCAAGTCTTTCTGGTGGTGCCTGGGTAGGTACCAGGCTCTCTGTCCCTCTTTTGTTTTGTTTCACATCTCTGCCCTTCATCAGTCCCGTTTGTTTAGTCTGAAACTTCGCTGGGGGAGAGGCCATCTCTTATAATGTGTTTTTCACAGTGCTCAAAATATACAGGCCTGGCCTATATTAAGCCTTTCAGTGCAACTGTAGTGCAAGTAAGCCCACAATATTAGGGGAAAAATAGTAAGCCTACCAGGGTGTCCATGCAGCTTTTAATTATATCTGAACAGAGGAAACACCTTTAAACACAGTGTTTAGTAAAAACTCTGTGCTGAGCCATGACCTGGTTTCTTTAACATTCAGTTTTTGTCATTATTTTAAAGCCTGCAGTATCAGATGCTAAAAATACACTGTGCTGAGCTTCCCACGTGTAGGTAGTTATATAAACCTTGCCATAAATACTTGTTCATAGATTGTTATAGAAACATCTTAATGTGCCGTTCCTAAGAGATTTACGTAGAGCAACCCAAAATTGAGTATAAAAACACAAATTAGAATATGAAAGTTGCTAGACCCACTTAGATCCTGTTCCCTTTTATAGCATCATAGCCATTTTTTCACGCTTCAGTCTGTCATTTCTCTACTATCTAGGTAAAGTGGGAAAAAAAAGCTATGGAGATTCTTCCTTAATTCTTCAGCCAGCAGTGAGATACAAAAGGTGAGTAGTGCCCCATGAAAGCGTCAAGCCTTAAAAAGGCTTAAGCTGAAATTTTATTAGTCTTTCATTCAGCTGCTAACACAGCGTAATGTTGAATGCAGGAGTCCTTTATGCTTTGGTGTCCACTGCACTTTTGTAGACATGCTTGGTAGTGTAAAACCTCAAATGTAAGAGTGGTAGGAAAGTCCTCGTTGCTGTGTGGTTATCAGGAGCAGGCACTCCCTGGAGCTGGTAGGTAAAGCCCGCTGCAAAGGAAATGTCAGTGTGTGTGGTAGAATTCTGCAGGTAACGTGCAGCCAAGGCCTGCGCAGTGGCCACTGTCCTGAATGTAAATATCTGCAGTGAAACGAAACAAAGCCCACAAATCCCTCATTTCAAAAGGAAGTGACTAGTTTTGTTTAATTCTCAGAAGTGAGTAATCCCTGCTTGTATGAATCATGTTTTTTTCATCGGATCTTCTGCAAGATGATGGAGGGGATTGGTGGCCCATCCATCACATACACGTCCAAAAGTTTTTCTTTGAACATCCTGCTCTGAGCTAAAAACTAGGGATTTTAAAATCATGGCACCAGGAACCTCTCTGGACTTTGTTTCTGCAGAGAAACAGAGTTGCAGTCTGTTAGAGCTCATAGTAACAGGCAGGAACTAATTCAAACCTTAAAATAAATGCAAACAATGAAAACTACTGCACCGAGCAGCGGGGCTGGAACGCTCGCCAGGCACTGGGGCAGTGAGACCTGTTGCCCTGAAGGACGGTGGATTTGCTGCCTACTCCCTCTGTCCCTGCAAAGCCCAGCCTGTCTCCTGGGGCCCTTGCAGAGCCCTCGTTTTGCTAGAGCACTGGGATGAAAAGGAACATACTTCAATTTTTAGAAGCAGGAGGATTGCAGCGTTCATTGTGATGTTCTTTGCAGGTCACAGATGTCGTTGCTGCCTCGCATGCAACGTGAGAGCTGTGGTCAGTAGCCCTGCTTTGGCTCAGCACCAGGCTGGGCACTGCAGAGCTGGGTTCTGTGGGGAAAGGCAAATGACACAGGAGGGGAAATTTTCAGAGCACTGGGTTTTACCTGTAGCAATTTTCATCCATCTAATTCAATTCTAAATAAGAGCTGGGGGTCAGATCAGGGAGTTCATTGCCTTTTTAACTTGCAACAATGTTGCAGAAGAATTTTGGTTTTCCCGACCTTTTGTATTTCTGTAATTTTTTTTCCTTCCTTTTTCATCCTGAGTAGATGACCTACGAAAGAAGGATTGAGGAGCGCTCCCTTTGGGAAGGGACTCAGCAGTTTCCCGCTTAAAAAGGCAGGCAGCTGAGCAAGAGACGGCAAGTTCAGAGGGTAAAAAATTCAGACTGTGTAATCTGGGTGTGCATTAATAGTCAGGAAAATATATTACTGGCATTGATTTTTGACAAAGATATTGCCAAAAAAAAGTCAACAATCCAAGTTTAAGCCGTTTTGGTCCTGTGAAGCTATATAAAACCTTAATTATACAATAACTCATTTGACAGAACTTAAAATGTCAGTGATTATGAAGCATCGAGAGATCAGGTATTCAAATGTCAGCCTTCTTCTGTCAGAGCACGAATGACAGACCGTCGATGTTAGCTTTGGAGGAGAACAAAACAACGAAAATGATATAAAATGAGGATGTTTCATCTGGCTTCTCTGTTCATATCAAACAGCATGCTAGAAGAGAATACTGAGAGCAAATAAGCAATTTTTGATAGTTTATCTTCCTTTCCAGGTATCACCCCGCTAGAAGCAGGTTTTCTCATTCTGCAGGTCTCTTTGACGCTAGTGAAAAGCATTTACAGAACATCTATTGTAGGTTAGCGAAGGCAGAGATCAAACAAGATGATATTTAAGAGAACCTGGAGCTACCTGATTTTAGGTTGCGAACATGCGCTTGCCTGTAAAGGATGAATTCTTCTGACACTTGATTGTTCTTTTATTTGATATTCCCTTTTTTTCCTTCCAAAATGTGGATTGCAGCTCTTTCACCGGGGCATGGAACTTGATGGACACTGATCATCTCCATGGCAGCGCCTGGAATTGCTTGCATGTTTCTCCCTTCCCTTTCTATATACTCTCCTGCACTGTGCGGAGGTATCCTGGGGAGGATTTCTGACCTGGTTGGTATTTGCCACATGAAAATGTTCTACATTCATCCCACAGTGAGCTTGAACTCTGGATGTTTAGTGCCTTCCCCTCTGGGCTGGGGAGGAGGAGAACGCAGTCAGCGTTGTCCCAATGAAAGCTCTCTCCAGCTGGGAGCTCGGGGGTTGTTCCCTGAGGCTCTCGTGACCACCGGCCACATGGGCATCCTCCACGCTCCCCTCAGGGCCCAGGGGGCCCCTCTCTGCTGTCCCCCCTCTACTCCACGGGCACCCACGTGCAGCCCACGGCACCCAGTCCTTTAGTCCTACTGGGTTTTAGCGGTAGCCTGATGGGAAGTGGATTTGCATGAACTGGAATTAAAATGGAATCCCAGACCTAACATCTGCCTGAAATAAAGTGCCTCCAAGCCTGGGCCGCGAATTTCTGTATAAATGTCACTTTCGTTAGGAGCCAAAGCTGAGTTAATCGCGCTGTATAAAGCTGTCCTTTGATACTAGCAGCCAATGCCCAGTTGCTCAGTTTTTCTAGCAGAAGTTTTAATCAGAAGCTGAAATTTATCCCTGTCTACTGCTTTTTAGGTTTTTTTCTTCATTTGCTTTTGAGTTTGCATCTCCTAGTCACTATTCAAGGTTCATTTCTTAGAGTTTTGCTGTTACAGTGAGCCGTGGTGTTTGAGTCTTGTCTGTCTGCAGAGTATTTCTCATGAGAGAGAACAGGGAAAAGCAGCGTTGGTGACGTTTCAAATCTCAGTGACCCTGAAAGCAGCCAAAACCTCACACCATGCTCGTTTTATTTCCTCATATGCCAGCTTCTCCAAATGTTTTAGTCTCCTCTCCTATCTCCAGAACCCTTCTGTGTTCAGTCTAACTCAAGCTGAGTGCAAGCTTAGCTCAATGCTAGGCAGAATGGGTGCCCCACAAGACACAGTGGGACTCCCGGCATTCTTATTCCTTCTGTCTTCCACCTGTGTCCATGCTGGGCCTTGTTGGCTGTTGACAGAAGAGGAGTTACGGAAATTCAGTGCAGATTGTCTTCAAACAGTATGGTATGTTTAGCAGAGCCCTGGGGAATAAGCATGGGCAAATTTGCGCAGTGAAACACTCTTCTTATGTTCCCTCTCCCCACCCTACTTCACCGTCCTCTTTTCTGCTTTCCCAGCTAATCCCTAAAGTCCTTGTTGGCTTTCAGGTTTGATCAGATTGCAAGGAGCAGCCTCTTGGAAGAAGGGATCAGAGAAAGATTAGCCCTGCTGGGAACTTGGCGTTTACAATTTCAGTAGTGTGATTTAGCCTTCTCCTTCTGAATGATAGTCAGTGGGGTTAAATAAATGTCACGGATTTTAAAAACAGTCGGAGAGAGAGACTACTTTGTAGTTTCAGAGCGATATTGTATCTTTAGGGTTGGGTAACCTAGCCAAAGTTGAAGCAGCATGATAATTAAAATGAATGATAATTTAATGACCATTATCCTGTAAGAAAACAAAACAACGTTCTACATATGTTGAAGTCAGAGTTTGATGCAGGGAAGGAAAAGCCTGCTGGGATCTTATTATGTTACCAAATGTAGCTCAAATAAAATAGGCTCTTTATTTTTTTAATTAAACTGAATATATTTGTGCATGAGCAGTTACAGATAAACCTTGGTAGCCTGAGGCAACCAGAAAACTCCTATTTCTGAAATAACGAGGTTTGTTTGTCATTTGGCTGCTGCGTTTCCCCCGGAGGCATCTTCAGCTGATGGCAGGAGCAGATAGTTCACAGCAGGCTCTGCTGGTTGGGCTGGCGCTGGAACCTCTCTGACACAGAACGACAACGTCCTTTCCGAAGTGTTTTCCCAAGGGGAAAATGCCCAGCTACTGAATTCACACCATCATCCTGCGAATCACAGAATGGTTAAGGTTGGAAGGAACCTCTAGAGATCATCTAGTCCAACCTTCCTGCTCCCTCCCTGCGAAGGCTGGGTGGGAGGCCTAACAGCCCGGGTTAGCTGCATGGGTATTACAGAATCTCTCTTTGATGGTAGCCTCCGATTAGTTTCCTAAAACATGCAAAAAGAATGTGATTAATTTTTTTATTCAGTGGCTCTGCCAAAGTGAAATATGTTTCTAACTCTGCTGAAATGGGTTCCCTCCTGATTGAAGCACATTTCAATATGAACTACTTAAAAGTTAGTTCTTTCATCTTTTCAGAACATTTTTAGCTATAGTAACTGGGCTTGTTGTTTCTTTCATATGAAAGGTATATATTTTGTGTAGAAGATTATGTCCAAAATTTGACCTGCATTTGTGAACCTAATGATCTTTTGCTTTTTTCCTGCTCCTTCTGACCAAAAGCTTTGCTTCCTTTCAGACAGTGAGTGTTTCAGCCTTGCAAGGACTAGATAGTAGCCTGTTGTACTGAGGCACAACATACAGAGCTTGCTAGTGTCCCACGGGAAGCTCAGAGAAGTGTCCTTCTCTCCCAGTCTTGTGACATAAACACAGGGTCATGTTTGCCTGTGTTGCTGTAGGAGTCTCTCCTAAAGATTCAGTCTTACTCCTTGCAGGCAAAAGCAGAGCATTTTTGAGGCAAACTTTCACTGTGTTAATGAAATGCTTCAGTACACTGGCTGGCCAGACACTTTCTTTCACTTCCTCAGCACAGTAGCTTTACTGGGCAAAGAATTTCATGTGTGAAATGCAGAATCTCTTGAGGCAGCTGAAGAGGAGGGTGGTAAGGCATATCTGAATCAGGAGCAGCATGCTGACACTGGATGAGAACAGCAACATGTTCCTCCTTCTAGTGCATTTGAAAGTAGTAGGTGGTAAGCTTAAAAATACATAGTTTTTGTTATCTCATAATGCATAGAGAGGGAAACTCAGTTCCCTAGGATCTTATGTATGAATGCCCATTTGTGTGGGTTCGGAAAGAAACTAGATTGATGACAGAAAAATCTGTCATGAATAGATAGGCCCTTCTGAAGAAGTTTCTAAATGGAGGAGTGTTAGCAGCTGTGAAAGGCTATGATTTGGTCACTGTCATCGAGAGCTTTGTGTAGTTTTTATGCTCTTCCTTAGACCTCTGCCACTAGCCATTGCCTCTTGTTTTCACCTTTCATGATCACATGTTGTTCTGATACTGAAAAAACCCTCACAAGAAACAGAACAACAACAAAAACCAACCTTGACAGTCTCATTGAAAAAGGTGAAGGAGGAGGGGTTCAAGGAAAAGAAAAATAGAGAGAAACCAAGTGAATTCTAGGAGACAGTTTCCATGGGAAAGTGTGAACAAGTTCCTCACTACCACAGACTACGCAGTTGAGTTTCCTTCCTCTGGAACACTGCAAGGTCAGGGCCTGGTCATGATGCCCAGTTAGTTGGACCTTTGGTCTTTCCAAAGACACCCTCTTGTATTACAGGCTGGCATAAACCTAAGGAAAACCAGAAACCCATAAACTCCTTGAACTGATAGTGAGTTTTGTGTGTCCATATCCCATGACCTTTCATCAGTCCCATTGGTTGTGCTCTACTCAGATGGATATTAAAGCCCAAAGCAAGTTGAGATGTTGCTGGTTTTCTCTGAAATTGCCTGGACTGCAATGCTTGTGGATTTATTTTTAAAATGTTGGCACCTCCAGACTGTACCTGCTGGCTGCAGGGGAGGTTAGAGAGGCTTTTGGATGAGGATGTTGCTTTGTGCTGACCAAGGGCTCCTGAACAGCCCTTGGGCTGCACTCTCGGGGCCTGAAGAAGCAATTGGTCTGAAATTTGGCTGACTGCAGTTTAACCCTGGATTTTGGCAGCTTTGTGTAATGCTAGGAGTCATGCTGCAGAGCATAGGCACTTTTGAAAATTACTGCAAAAAATAAAGTAAAATGGAATTAAAATCCTTATGCCTTTTCTTGAGAAAAGCTGAAATGAGTACAGTGCTGTGCATAAGTCATTATGGTTGGCAATAAATGAAAATCCTTTAAAAATATTAGCTAGTTCTTAGAAAGATGCAGTATTAAATGTGAGTTTGGAGGCTTCTCTGGGATTTCCTACTTAGTAGAATAAACAAAGTGAGAAATGAAGCATCCTAACTTCCCTCATACCTATCTCAATTGCAAGTGAAAAAAAGAGAATTGCCCGGTTGATGATGATGTGTTTGGAAGATTTTGTTTTTCACCCTGCTGTCTCAGTATCTATATCAGTCTGCCTTTCCTACAGAAAATTCATTCCTTACTCTTGTCTGAAGGAGATATGCAAAATATTTGTAGGGGAAGAGGGAGTAACAGTACACCCATGCTACAGAAAACCAAAAGAGTGTATTGGCTGGTTGATGTGGACATATTTATAAAATACCTATTACTCAGGCAGATTTAGGAGTAGGTATTGATGGTAAAGCACTCATTTCTGTAGCAGACCTTAGATTTTGCCAAAAGAAACAACTGCCATTTCCTAGTACACGGTATCCTGCGGTTTTAGAAGCACATTAAAGGAAACATGGAGATGAGGCTTCCTGGGCGAGGGTGCGAGTGGAGCGAAAGGGGAAGCATGGAGGAGCGGCCATGTTGAAAGCTGCTGCCGCCTCCTCCACGTGCCCCACGCGGGGCGGCTCTCGATCACTGTCAGCCTGGCTGAGAGGTGTCTTTGGCTTGTCCACGCTGTGGGCATGTCGTCCTTCTGGAGGTGTCATTTTGTGTTTGCCTTTTACAGCAGTGAGGCTGGATCTGTGTGGGAAGCGGCCTATCTTATGGGTAGGCTTCTTATACCTTATGCGTGTAAGTTGAAACACAGGAGGTTCCATCTCCAGGTGAGGAAGAACTTCTTTACTGTGAGGGACAGAGCCCTGGCACAGGCTGCCCAGGGGCTTTGTGGAGTCTCCTTCTCTGGAGATCTTCCAAACCCGTCTGGATGCCGCCCTGTGCCACCTGCTCTAGGTGTGCCTGCTGGAGCAGGAAAGTTGAACTAGATGATCTCTAGAGGTCCCTTCCAACCTTGAGCATTCTGTGGTTCTGTGATACCTTTGCTGTCCTTGTTTAAACTGATATCCCGAGGAGATCAGCCCGCTGGCTCCTGCAGGGTTGTGGTTGCATTGGTTTCCTCAGCGTGGCGGTGGTTCCAGTAGATGATCTGCAGGCTAATTGCTCTCCTGTCACGGGTAATTAATGGCTGTGTGGAAGGTGTGAGTGCCGCGGGCGGCCTGGCCTCTACCCATGCCTTGGTAGATATAGCGCGCTGTGTTTTTCAGTCTTCCTCTACCTGCGGGAAGAAAATGTGGGTGGTTGAGAGAGGCTTGTTGGGAAAGAGGGGGCTCTGTGTGTTTGTGGTTACCCTGTCGGGGGAATGGTAGGGCAAATACTTCCTTGGATTAGGCTGAGTGATTGACAAGCCCCTGTCTTTATACCCCAAATAGGACTAAAGAGGGAAATGGGAGAGTTTAGATGCAAGAGGGTACGTTTGGTCATCTGGTGCTGCCCCAGAGGCCCTGTAATGACTCTGTAAAGTGCCATGAACTAAGTCATGTCCTTGATCTCTCATTTAGAAAGTAAAACTGACTGCAAAGCCTGTTTAAACTTCATCTCTTCCCTGTTGTAATTATCTGTTCCTACCTGCAAGCCTGGACTGTAGCTCTCTCTTGGTTCGAGCACACAGGACCATATCCTTCCTAGAGTGAAAGGGGTCTGTAAAATAAAGTAGCAGTGACATTTTTTTCTCTGTTGTTGTTTTTGTTGCAGTCACACGTTGCTGTGTGCTCTTTGCTGGTGCCATAATTCAGTGTCATCTTGCTCATAGCTCCAAAGCATTTTCAGGAACTGCGATACCCTAAATACTAGCAACATTGCAATCATGTCCTTTTGCAGTGTTATCGAACATGCGATCATCTTTTTTTTTCCACAAAAACCTTGGCATCCTCCCTGCTTCCCCTTTTAGCAAAGTTCCAGATCTCCCGACGGCTTCCTGCCTTTGTGCTCTCCTATATGCTGCGCAGACAATTCCTGTGTAACCTAAAGAGACTGTTATTAAATGCTTGACAGAGAAGCTTGAAATGTTGACATTACAGGCCTGAAAACTGGAAAATACAGGCACCTGCTGTGATTCTGCAGCCCCAAACACTGATTTTTCTCTGGCTTTCTCGGTTCAGGAGCACAGCCCATTTCCTATGGCCGGAGCCGAGACGGGCTCAGGGCCTTTCCTCCTGGGGTTGTGCTGAAACGCAGGGTTGCTCGAGGACAAGTGTGTTCCCACACCGCGACACCAGGAGCTCGTGCTGTTTTGAACTGGACGTCACCTGCAACTCCTCCTGTATATTGGAAGCCAACTGTTGCCCTCAGTGCAGAGCGAGCGCCCTGCTCCGTAATGGGCAGCGCGTTGCCTTTCGGCACAGCATGAAGGAGCTCCTGGAGCTGCCAGCGCAGGGTGTGTGTGTCGAGCTACAACATTTCAGTGTTGCTGCCTCTGCAGGAACGTCACTAATACACAGACTGACTGGAGTGAAACAGCCGTTGGTCTCGCCCACATTGGGTCACTGTTGGGTGCTAACATGGCCTTGTTTAGGATAGATACAATTCCCTTTCTAGAGCTGCTCTGTCCTTGCTGAGGTCAGTCAGCAGCTGAAAAGTGACAGGATCTTCGACACTGAGTCTTGGGGAGAAGCTGCCGATGGCCAGTGTTGAAGCGAGTCCCCATGAGGCAGAAGGTATCTTTGTTCCTGCTTTTTGGCATAATACTGACTTCTACAGCACCCTCTCTGCTCTGGCTTAGTATCTTCCAGTGCTCTCTTCTCTGGCAACGTGGAGGGATAGAAATCACCCAGAAGGCCTGTGTGCTCTGCCTTGCTGCTCAACACGTGGCCCTAGGCTTTCTGCTAGCGGATGGCGCCAGTGCTGGCCTTAGGCAAGAGGAAGAAAAGTTAAAATGTGCCTGTCAGGACCAGTCTGTGATCTGGGGAGTCTTATGCTTGCATAATCTCATCTTCCCCCAGTGCAAATTAAAGTTGGTGAGAGCAGCCTCCCTACCCGAGGGAGCTGATGTGTTTGTACAGTGCATGTCGTGCTTGTTTCTGAAGCGCCCCGAGTGCCAAAGAAAGCAGCTCGCTAATAATAGCAGATCCAGTCAAAATCATACAGGAAAAAGAAAGGTAAAACTGAGCAAATGCACCTAGATCTGACCTAAAGCTTGCAATACTGAGGCCTTGTTGTGCATCTTAGTTTAGGTTCACATTCTATGTCCTTAATGTGTAACTAAAATGCTTGTGTTATATATGCTGTTCATAATTTTAGGAACCTCTCCACTGTACATTTTACTCCAGTATTTGTTTTCTTTTTTGATATCTAAATGCCTCAGCAAACATTGTACTAAGAACTAGTGTGTTCTTAGTACAGATTAAAATGTGGAACCAGATCCAGAACCATAGGATTTCCAACCTTGTTGGCAAGGTGTCTGTTCACAAGTCCATTTGCAAAACTGCTTTGGTTTCAGTTTTGCTGCCTAAAATGGAGTCATGATGTTTGCCTCTTTTACAAAACAGGTGGAAAACAGAGGGGACATGTGGTATGAAAGGTTGGTGGAACTGCTGTGTTTTGATCCTCAACCTGTTGCTAGAACTCTCTATTACTTTCTTCAGTTGACTTAAGGTCTACATCAGCTTCCTGCCACTAAAATGATAGTTCCATTGGATAGCTCGGTGCTGGCTGCAGGAAGCTTCCAGATTGCTGGAAGAATCTTGAATATATGTGGAGCTTCTTGCCTTTGAAAAAGCATGTAAAAATGACATCTACATCAGTGACAGGGGCCTAGATTTTCTAGAGGTGTTTTCCATGTGTATTTAAGCTAGTTAAAAAGTTTAGTCTTAGTCTTTACTTTTGTTTTTAAAAGACTTGCTACAAATGCAAGTTAGTTCCTTTCATCTAATAGGAAACTGGTTAGTGATATTCTGTATGAAAGACTTGACTATATGTCTCCGAAATCCACTGATTACTCTTGCAGTAATTCAGCTTTCCCAGAACCATAGACGTATCCCTCAGTTTGGAAATGTTACCACCCCAACTTTTTTACAGAATTCTCGGTCTGTCAAAACGAAAATGACTATCCAGATTCCTCAAGTGTGGAAAAAGGTCATTAAATAGATGAGGGAAGGAGGAAATCGCATGTCTACTAAATCAAGGATGTTTTATACAAACCATGATGGGTCATGCTGAGAACAGTCTAGCTTGTTGAGCTTAGCCATGTTTCTCTCCCTGGAAATCTGCCAAGAATTGAGCTCTTTTCCATAACTTTCTGATCCACCTACACAACAGCATTCGACCTCTACAACTAACATGGTACAAATCCACTGTTCTTCTGACTAGAGAGTCTTTATTGCTTATCTGATTCCAACATAATTAGGAATAGATTTCAGTTACCTTGTTTAGTGTTGTTTAAATTCCTTTGTGTGGGGTATGTCTTAGGCAGAGCATCACATTTCAGCTCACCTTTGCAGCCTTGTCACCCACCAGAATGCGGGTGGGAGTTAACCAGCAGGTACAATGACATACTGGAGTTCTTTGGGGTTAGTTGCTTCGCCACAAAAAAGTGCATTTCCTGAGGATATAGGCTGTTTTTCTTTAGATTAAGATCTGAGAAACACTGGGAACTGACCCTGAGCAGAAGCTGAACTTTCCTCTTCTCAGATCAGACACTCTAAGCAGCAGAGTCCGTCTGCATGGCTGAAGACATCTTCATCTGCTGATTGCTCAGATTGCTCAGATTGCTGCCCTGTGTCCTCTCAAATGCTGTCCTCTAAGGTGAAAACCTTGTTACTTCATCGTAAACTCCTAGGTCTTCCAGTGGTCTTTGTACTGATTAGGTGGTGGAAATGGATTAGCTAATAGTGGGTGTACCCTGGTACTGCTGAGAGTCACAGTCAGCACTTTTAGGGAATTATGGATTTTTTTCCAGGAGTTGGACAGGTTTCCTACGTGCAACGACGCTCACTTAGTCTTCTGTGTCAGTATTTGTGGTTGTACTGCTGCTTAGCTTTCTTTCATGCCATTGTATCAGAAAGATATTTGAGGCTTCTTCCACTTGAGATTTTGTTTTAGCTGCTCAGAGTAGGAAAACTGCAGGAATTCCTTCAGCACAAGCCAGAAGTCAAGGTCTCATTAGGACCTTGGCCTTTACAGAACAGGAATTGTGAGCAAGATGTGTAGTGGCAGTAAGGTATATAATGAGAGTAAGCAGCAAGTGCTACTGTTGAACTCTTCTTGGAATCACTTGGTGATGTAAGCACCTCATTCCCAATGCATATGATCCATTTCCTCTTAACTTTAACAGAAGTTATATGAAGTAACAGGAAATAAGCTTACTGTATTTGAGTCTTTTTCAGAGATACTTCATTGAAAATGTTAACATCCCTATGACTCATTGCAACTTGTTGAAAAGATTGAAGAGGAGATGCATGGAAAGGGTCCAGCCATCCAGGAAAAGAAAAAAAAAGATTCTGTAAGCTTGAGTTTCAGCAATGAGAACTTGAAGGAGGACCTGGATTGAGTAATGTTGCAGAAGTTTATCCTTGAGAAAGCTTCTGAAAAGATGCCAGCATAGGTGGGTAGAAGGACTACAAGGTCTTCAGTCATAAGAGCGGGTAGGACTTTGAAGTGGCAGCATACAAGGGCTGTGGGAAGGAGGGAAGGCCAAAGCTCAGGTAGAATTAGAATTGGCAAGGAATGTTAGGGACAACAGGAAGGGCTTCTATAAGTATGTTAACAGTAAGAGGAA
>JAUBOD010000445.1:6936980-6949594 GCA_032353885.1 Nothura maculosa
TCGCTGGAAGATGGGACAGTTGCTTCCGTTAGCATTGAGCTGTTTATTATTCTTTTATTACTATTATTTAACTCACTATTTAACTCACTCATTATTTAACTCACCCAATACATTTTATTAAGTATTGACCCAATGCAAAGCTTATACATATCTTTCTGTCTGGCTAACCTGGGGTTAGTCTGTGAATTATGGACTTGATCCCTGACTTGCGGATATACGAGGGGTGTCTGGCTTTGCAGCTGGGCTGTGGGAAACCAAAAAGGTCTTGCCCATCTGTGCTGAGGGGGGTCCCTCGTCGAGCAGGACTGTGTTTTCTGCATGGGCAGCTGTGCCAAGGACCTTGTGGAGAGGTCCTTGTTTGGGGGCTTGGGATGGGGTGCTATTGGCAGCGCACAAGGAGGGAAACTCCACTCAGGGGTGTTATAGTAAGGACAGACCTTCATTTCCCACTTGGAAACAGGACCAGCCCTACCACATGCAAACGACTGAGACTAAAGCTGGAAAAACAAGGGAAGGAACCCACTGCAGTTTTATTTTTCCTTAGATAAATTTTTCTTTATATAGAATATATTACAGTCAGAGTTCTCAGCTTTTAATCAAAAGATAACAAGTTATTGCAGTTTTATCCAGTGAAACTACCGGTGGTAGGAGAACATTCTAGAAAGCTGTCTTGTCTTAAAGAAAAAAGAAAAACAGGAAAAAAGAGGAAATACACATGTAAGTCACACTTCTGAGCTACAGTCATCCAAGGGTACAGGTGGGACTCCATAGTGGACAGAGGAGCATGAAATCAAAGCAGAGGTGGGCACGACACTACTGCGAGACAGCAGGCCTGGCTCTGGGGAGATGGGCTTCCTAGGCAAGATGCTACTGCTCTGTCGGCATCTCTTTTAAGTCGGTAAATGAAAATGTGGCGTGAAGGGGTGAGTGCAGCTCTGGCTTTTGTGCAAGCAGCGAGCTGGGCGAGTCTTCAGCCCCGTCTCAGTTCGTGCAGCTTGTGGGCGACTTTCTCGAGCTCCGCTTCGATGGCGGCCAGGCTCTCCAGCTCCTGGTCCTGCAACGAGAGCCACCAAGACACCAGTCAGCCCAGCCAGGCCTCGAGCCCAGCAGAAGCAAGTCCCAGAGCTGCTCGGTGGTGGAAGGGAGCTGTGGAAACCTCGTGCTGGGTGGATTTGGAGCCCCTGTGGGACAGGTGCCGTCTCTAGATACATGTTACTTGGTCCTGCTCTAGGGGCATCAGGCAATAAATCACCACAACAGTTGATAAAGCGTTCTGCAAGAAGCGTTACACCCTCACCCTAGTTCCTGCGTGAGAAGTTATTTATAGTTATAACCAAATGTGGTCCACTTGGAAAGCCTCCTACCCGAAGTGGCTGTCCACATCTCTCGCTTTCCTTCCAAGCCTAAGGTGTGAGGCACGACACGGCCCCACGCGCCTGGCGTGCAGTGCATTGCGTGGGGAACCAGGGATGTCCGGCCCTGGTCAGCCCTGTCCTGCTGGAGCCCAGGAGAGGCAGAGGCGACACATGGCTGTGGGAGGCTCCTGGCCTGCCACACTGCTGGGAGCAGGCCAAGATGGAGGCTGGTGCCCAGGGAGTGCGGCCTCCTCCCACGCTGCTCCCGTGCGGAGACAGGCTGAGGAAAACAGGCTTCTTCACTGTGAAAAACAGCAACCGAGGACACAATCAACTGAAAAGCTCCTGTCGCTCCTCATGCAGTGACCCTGCCCCTGCTGACGTGACTCTTGTGCCTCTCTGGTGCAGCCTGAGGCTACCTCGCTTAGCTCCTCCAAGCAAACTGGGTCATGGTCACCACACGTGGCCCTGCCACACGCTAGGCCAGCACCACAACCCTTCTGCACGCCGGGCTCGCCTTGCTGGCACTCACACTTCTATCTCACTGCGCGTTATGTACTTGGCCAGAGCGCAACACCAGCTCTGTGGGGCCTAGCTTAGTCCAGAGCGCGACACCAGCTCTGTGGGGCCCAGCTTAGTCCCACCAGCGCCAGGGCTGTTTTCCTGGCCAGTGGCTGTGCAGTGGCAGCGCTTGCATGTGAAGGTGCTGCGGAGATTTGTCTACACGAAACTTGAAAAAAAACACATAAGACACCTGGAAAAAGTCCCTCGTTTCTGAGCTATAAAATTTTAAAAACCCAGTGTCTTCTCCATTGCCAGGCCCTCAGCCGAGGCCCCAGAGCAGGCCGGTCTGCTCTTCTGTGGGGCTGGTGGCCACCCTCTCCTCACTGCCAGGCCCAGAGGCTGGCACTGGGGCCTCCCCTGCTCCCAGGAGCCCTGAACCAGCTAAAATTAAAAATAAGTGTGGTTGCTACTGTAAACACAGCAGCTTCAGAGGTTCAGCTGCCGCCTTCCCTTGCTCAGCACTGAAGAGTCTGGGGATCGATGTGCTCAGGCAAAAACAGCCAGGCAAGGCCCTAAATAGAATAAGAAGGAGGAGGAGATGAGATGGGGCTGATGGCTCAGCAGCAGCGAGCTCCTCACCAGTGCTCCTTGCGCAGTCAAGTGCACAGGTCTTGTTCACAGGCAAGAGACACCTTTGCCTTTGCTTTGAACCATGAACTAGAAATGAGCTGAGGATTTCTGTGAACTAGGTTGCTCTTGCTCTTTGGGCTGTATTTTGGTGTATAATCTAGCATTCTGGAGGCAGGAGCATGGCTGTGGCTCGCTGCTGCCTCGGCTGGCTCACTGCAGCCCGATGTGGCCACCCCAGGACAGGCTCCTGCAGTCACTAGACCCTCCCTGTCTCTCCAGCCCACTCCTCTATCCTAGCGAGTACCAAACACCAGTGCCTGGGGCTCTGCCTCATCAGCACTGGCTCTAGTCACCTCTCCTCCGAGGTGGCCAAATGCAGAGAGTCAGGTCACCCCAAGACTGTCATCCCAAGCACACCAGTGAGACACTGTAGCTCCATGCAAGGCCTGGGCAGTCACGCCCTTGGTGTGTCTGCTGACAAATATGGCTGCCCAGCTTAGCTGGATGCCCAGGGACATGATGCGTTGCCACATGGTAGCCCTTGAGGCGTTAGGGGAATAAGTTTTAGATTTGGAAAGCTAACTTAGATATATTCATGCCTCAAAACCTTTTCCACTCCAGTACCCCAGCTTTCTCACCTACTCCTAGACCTCTGATTTGCCCCTCTGAGAGACGCAACACTACTCGCTCAATATTCAGCCAGGGCAAGACTTCCCTTTGACTTTACTGGACACAGGAACCCTCCTCTAGGCTACTGGTGCCACTCTGGTTACTGTGTCCAGCACAGGGCAGCTAGAAGGTCCTGACACATTTTTAAAAAAGCTCACAGGGGAGTAGAGTGTTTTATGCAGCAGTTAGTAAGACAAGAAAATCAGTAAAAGCCAACCTCCATGATCTGAATGAGCACCTAAAAGGTCCCAGGACATCTCCTTAATGTCACAACAAAGTAATGGTGGTAGCTGCATAACAGTGAGGTATGATCCTACATCTCCAAGCATAGTCTGGATTCCCTAGTAATAACTAGACAGAATTTATTGGCAAGCCTATATTCACCAACCTCTGTTCTTCTGTTAGCACTGCCTTCCTCATCCTTCTTCTCTTCAGGCATGGCAGCAAGTGGGAAACCTTCACTGCTGTCCTCCTTTGAGTGACGCTTCCATGACCTTCTCACATCTTCCTCTGGACTACTAAAGTCATACTTGTGGGATCTGAACACCATTTTCATGGACCTGTCTGGGTCTTCTCCACTGTCATTTTCCTCCATGCGCTTCTTTGATGTCAGTTGTTTGGCCAGTTCATCCATTTTATTCCATCTCTTGGAGTCTTCCCATTCCCTAGAGGATTCCTCTTCCATTTCCTCACTTTTGACATCCCTGGCCTGGAAGGCATCCTCCTCTGCTTGCATTGCTTCATCCTCCAGGTGATGCCTTCCTCCTTTCAGTCTGTAGTGCTGTTCCTCCTCCTCCTCTGAGCTCCGCTCATCTTTGCCAAATCCCAAAGCTTCTTCATTATCTGAAACAGCATCAAACACAACAGTGAGAACAAAGTATAACTGATTAGATACTGCATTTAAACCAAGCTTTAGTTCTTTATTGCCAAGGAAACTAGCGTGATTCAAAGTGGAGTTCCTAACTTATGTCTGCATATGACATATTGCCACGATTTTGGAAATGACCATTCCTATGTCAATGACAAGAGGGACAGCAGCCAGAAAACACCTAGGAAGTTCAGGAAGCAGGAAGGAGTCACCCCAGAGTGCTATGAACTGCATCACAGTCTGGAAGTAAGGCAACAGCAGGGCCATGTTACCCACCTGTTTATGTGCCTATATGGAAGAATGCCTGAGGGAGCAGGTGGGGGGGCTGAATGACTGATAGTGGGAGCATTTTTGTAAGCCCTGTTGATACCTATTTGAAATTTTAGGCTTTAAAGCCTCTTATCAGTCTGTCTCAGGGCTCTCAGCTCACCCTTGTGTATGTACCTGTGCAGTCGTCCAAGATACCTACCGTCTCTTTGCATCACCTCAGACTCCACGTCCTCCTCAGCCGAGTCAAGTGACCTCTCTGCTTCAGTAGGGTCCTCCTCCACAGGAGTGTCTCCTTGCTCATCTTCCCGGTCAGTGCGCCCTCCTGTCTCCTCCTTGCTCTCCTCTTGGCCCTGTCTGGACATCTGCTCTCTCTCCTCCTCGAGCTCCAGGCTGTCACCAGTGCCCCTGGGCTGCTCCTCTTCCTCCTGTCGCTGTTTCTGCTCTTCCTCACCAAGGTCGTCACTGATGCGATTGTCCAAAACCTCTTCCCTCTGGGAATCCTCTGCGCCTCCAATCTCATTGCTCTCTGCTTCCTCACGATCCCTCTTTTCACCAGGGTGAGCTTCCCTTTCCTCCAGGTCGTTTTTTCCCTCCTCTTTTGGATCTTCTCTCTCATTTTGCTGGATTTGCTCAGCCTCCAGCTCAGCCAGGGACATGGTGGGCTGCTCCTCTTCAGGGTGCTCCTGTGCCTCATCTGCAGAGCGAGTAGCAAGAACCAACAATACCTCCTCTCAGAGCTCATTGCATGAACAGGAAAGCATTTGTACTTCTTACTCAGCTTCAGCCCCAGCCTTGCTCCCTAGTCTGCTTAACCCACCATGGATCTGTTGCTCTCAATTTAGCAAGTCACTTTTAAACATATGCTTGCATGCAGGCAAGCCAGGGTGCTAGCTGGTGTCTATGTTCCTGAGGAGACATACAGGGCTGAAGTCAACACATGCTGAAGCAGAGCCTGCATTGCCATCTACCCGGGTGCCAGCAACACGCTCCCTCCCCATGTGAAACCAGAGCACATCCAAAGTGCAAGGATTTGGGGTTGGCACTGCCGTGCTCTCTGTGCACTTGGAGGACTGCCCAAACATCACGTCGTTCATTCGCCCAGCCCTTGGGAAAGGGAGCCAAGTGTGACTTCTAGGAGCACCAGCAGGAGCGGGGGCCAGCTCAGCCTTTGCCAAACAGCTAGTGAGCAGCAGTAACCAAGAGCTAATGGAGCCTGCGTGTTTGCTCTTGCTCAGCACAGAGGGTGGACTCTTCTAACACAGTTAGTCATGGAAACCATGCTGAAAAAGAAACCAGGGGAGAGGCAGTGGGAAAGGAAAGGAGAAAAAGCAGAATGGAGAGGAGCCAGCACTCTGCAGCGGGACGTGCTGGGCCAGGGGGATGCGAGGCCCTTGCTCCAGTCTCGTGCATAGTCTGCACCCATGTGAGCGAGAGACCAGGGCTCGAGGAAGCCCAGCAGGAGGGAGAGCTGGAGCCAGCCCAAGGGAGGCTCCCTGTCCTTGCTCTTGCTTTTTGCTGCATTGGCTGCGGCGGCAGCCGTGCCTGTGGGGAATATTGTTCCTCATTGGTGTCAGGCAGCTTTGAGTTGAAATTGTGAGGCTCATGGGGCGCTGCCGCTCGGCAAATTCACAGCAGCTCCTTCCCATGGAGCCAGAGCCAGCCAGGAGGCCCCACTGCCAGGGATGCTGTTGCTATGCTAGGAACTGCCTCATCCCCCATCGTCTCTTCCCGACATGGAAAAAGGGAACAGACTGAACCAAGAACAGGCTGAACCTAATGTCTCAGATGCCTGGAAACAAGGGTGGTAAGAGCAGATACCAATTGCTTTTGGGTGTATCATGTATTTCAGCACAGGATTTCCCTAGTTGTGACTCATTTAAAACATTAAAAATGAGTGATGATGTTGACAGCAGGGTGGAAGATCTGTATCAGTTGTGTAGCGTGGACATCTGCAGTTGCTATAGCTCAGAAAGTACATGCTTTTTAAGCTGGTAAATAAGAGCAAAGCAAACACAAGGTTGCTAGTGTATGTCAGCAACAGCACCAAAAGAAAGGCAGAAATGAAAAGCAGATGGATGTATCAAGGCTGATAGAAAGAACATCCTTGTTTACAGCCAGACTTGGATTTTCTGGGGGTTAGGCTGACACTGACCTCTTTGCTTGTTCTTGTCATTCTGACTTTCAAGGACTTCAGAAAGTTCATCTTCGAAACCGCTGTTTTTCTTCTGTTGCTGAGTTCTCTCACTAGCACCTGTGTCAAGTCGTGAGGAGAAAGCAACATTCCCTGTTGCATTTTAGAAAGTGGAGACAGGAAAGCAGATCTAGATCCTTTTTAATTCTATGTATATTCTTTACAATATACAAATCTGTTAATGGGTAGGTAGAAGAAAAAGTAAAATAAGAGAACATGTGAAGCAACCGGAATAATAATCCCGCTGTCAGAAACATCCAACAAGGTTTCTGGAAACCAAATGCAGGGATGCACTTTCTATCCCAACTCATATTTTAATTCAAAGGAGAGAGCCAGCACTTCAACCTCGTCCTACAAGGAGCAAAGCTGTGTAGTTCCTGGGAATCACTAATGGGGTTTGGGGATCTGGGCTCCTGGGGAGAGCCTTTTCCCCTTTCTGCATCCCTTGTACAGCTCTTAACCACTGCTGCGCCCACCCTATCTTGCAGCAGCAACTCTCACATCTCCAGAACAAAGGGACTTGCATTTGACCCACAGGAGCCAACAGGAAAATCCCCATCAGCTCAAGGAAGCTTTGAGCTGGGCACTTGTAGGTACAAATCCCACTCCATGCTCAGTGCCCAATCGCTTCTGCCCCCTCAGCAGCTAGTGCTAGACCCCAGTGACATGAACAGTGAAGGTTTTCTTGTCTTAGTCTAGTTCAAGAGCTGGTGGAACTAAGCTACAGTGTTTCCCTTCAGGGTTTTCCTACCTCACAATGCATATTCTCTTTAGGAAAGCTCTATACAGCTAACAAGTTACTTTGAGGGTCATTTAAATCATTGGATCTGTATTGGAATTATTATAAGCAAATCCTGCACTCTCCCAGCATTTCTAGGGAAATTCTCACTTTATATACATTCTCTAGGGCACATTTTTACAACGCAAAACTAACGTAAAATTAAAGGAATAAAACGTGCAAGGGCCCTCAATAGACTCATCTCCTCTTCCCAAATAACTGTGTTGAAACTATACCTTGAACAGCAATTTCCTGAAGCTCCTTCAGTAAATTTTGGTGTCGAAGGATAGAAATGATGCGTTCATCTGCAAGAGGGGAGATTTGGTAAGAAGAATAAAAAACCCCAAAACCCCACTTCTTTTTTTTACCCTTTCCTTCCTCTAGCTTGATTTGCTGCCACATCTCTTAGCTGCAATTAGGAGCACAAAAGCCCCCAAAGGAGCAGGTGGCTCCGCGTCACCAGTGCCCGCATTGCCAGGCACGTGCAGCCCGGTGGGGTGGCCACAAGGAGGGCGGCTGTGGCAGGAGCCCTTCCAGAGGCCGGAGCTGGAGCACAGCAGGGCTGGCTCAGCCCCGTCTTGCGTCCCTGCCAGAACTGCTCTCTCTGAAACCCAACATTAGGTTGGAAAAATGCTCTCCTTGTACCTCCTCTGAGGGTTTCGAGGCATTCCTCGCTGATTGGCAGGGGGTTTGGCTTGGATAAAGTATCAGAGATGACCTCTACAATGCACTTCATCACCTAGAAGGAGACAAAGATACAGATTAAAACCATGATTTTTTTTCATGTATCTGTATGTTAGAAGATGATGGAGAAGAGGATGGCACATGATCTTATCCTTGACACAGATACTCATCCTTTTCTGATGGAGCTAGAATCAAGTGTTTGTTTTTGCATGTTACCTAGCACAGGAACAGAAGATACTTCCCAAAACTGAAAAGTGAGGAAACATACGTGGCAGTAGAAAGGGCTCCTTCAGTGTGACATACTGTTCACTGTCCTGTCCTGTGCACTGCTTCAGGACATCAACAAGGTGCTGCATGTCAAGAGATTAAAGGGCAATTGGGTATATACACAAGGAACTCAAAATCATTCTCTTTTAAAGCGATGTTTCTCAGCCTGCAGCTGACTAAAGGGCTCAGTTGGTGGCTCAGTACAGAGCAATAAGAGACTATAGCTCTTAACAAGGTGACCTTGAAATCCTGCCAGCTATTTGAGGCCTGAGGTGGGCACTCTAGATGATAGACTGCAGCCAGGCATGATGGATGAGGAGAAGTAAATCACATTTTCAAACACTATTGAGAAATACTGCTCTCAAGCCCTAAACATGGACAATCTGGAGAAATGGTCAACCCTGTGCTTGAGTGTTTAAGGCTTCTATTATCGACTAGAAGAGCTGTATTTGGAGACAGGTTATCTAAAAGTGAAGAAATTCCTAAACTTCCTCCAAATCATTTGCTATATTCTGGGGCAGCTTCCCAGACACTATGAACTCTAGGCCTGCCCTTTGCAGCAGCTCTTTTCCTCATGAGAGGAATGAGAAGTTCCATTTTATTATCCAGTTTGTCACCCTGCACTGACGTTACAGGCCCAACTCTTTGCCCATGCAACCACGTTACCACTGATCCCACAGCAATTGCCCACTGCAGAACAGATGTGGAAGGAGAATCAAAGTCAGAGACTGAAAGGCAGGGTGAAGACACCTTCCTCACACAAGACACACCAACCACACCTTGACTGGGTTGTTGTGATAGACCCAAATAGTCACACAGATGAGAGAAAGCAAATTATATTTGCTGTCTGGCACTGCTTAGCACTGAAGGAATCTGTCTGCCCAGTTGAAGGATCGTTATTTATAGAGCAGCCTTCAAAGCGTGCAGTTGCTTTGCACCAGTTGAAAAAGTAAGGGTAAATAAATAAATAAACATTCAGTTAAGCTTTAGGAGGCAAAAAAAATCACTGACTGAACTGTTTTCTTCTGATGACTTCCGCAGGCAGCCCTAAGAGTCCTGACCTCTCACAAGGTGCCGTTCTTGGGAGAGCAGAACACTGCAACTGCAGTGGAAATTAGACACAAGTCAGCAATTTCCACTCATCCACAATGCTGCTCATTCAAGCAATTGGATATATTCATTCATCAGTTGGAATGGGCAGTTTTTCATCCTCTGTAAGTAGAAAATTACTTTTTGCCATTACTGTTGCAGATTACAGTCCTAAAATGTTTAAATATATTTCCACTCAGCTATTTATGCATTTAGAAGGATTGCGTGATGGATTAAATATGTTGCAGGAAAAATCTAACAGCATGAAAGTAGAGAAGCTACCCTATTATCCTTCTCCTGTACCATCCATAAAGACTGTTGTTAGGTAACTTAGACCACCTCTCAGGCACTAAACAGAACAAAACCCAGGTTCTGATACATTCTTTCCATCCTTCCACCTTTCCAAGCTCTGGAACCTCTCCTTGCAGGAGTAGGGATGCTGTCTCAGAAGTAGGCACTTTCTCCACATGAAAAATAACGGCTTGGTACAAAGAAACACTCTAGACAAGCACTTGGAATAGCCCTAGCTTTGTTCAGGATGTTTTTCCATACACAAACACAACACTCACCATGGAAATACAGTCAACTCTATGGAAGAAAGAACTTTGCAACCAGTAAAGAAATGAATAGTGCACTTGTGCCAACTATGCTCTCCTTTACTTTTTGTGAAGGTAAATATTGCAAAGTGAGGCATAACAAGGTCATTAAATAACAGCCTAAATCAAGAAATGAAGGAGATCCTCTCCAAATGAATGTAATCAAGCCTGTGCAGAAACTCAGGCTGGAATTTTGCCACAGCTGTTATCTAAGTGTAAGCATGCAGCTGAATCCTTAAAGCTGGTCAGACTGTCCCTACGTGGAAAAGACATCACCGAAGCATCCTGTCCTTACAAGGATATATTTATAAACAAGGATATATTTATACACAAGGATATATTTCACCATGTTTGAGGACCAGCATACTCATGCCCTTCTGGAATCTAAGCTCACAAGTTCTGACTTGTGGAGGAGGCCACTTGCTAATAGTGGCCTTTGAGCACAACTGGTGGGAGTAACACCAGAGACTGTGGTTCGGCTTCTCATAGGAAGCTCTGGGCATTAGAAAAACCTGTTTGGATGCTTAAGAGCAGCCTGTAGATGCTGACTTCTCATGCTATAGCCCTGAACCATCCAGAAAAGCCAGGGCACGGGATGTGTCTAGAGCAGTGCAGGGAAAGCTGCAGGGCACCATGCCACAGCCATGAGCTCCCTGCCCTGCTCTGTGCCAGGGAACCAGGAGTCCCTTCATTGACATGTTCTGTGTCACAAAGCAGAGCCCTAAGGGCTCCTTCTGTCTCCAGCAATGTAGAACCATAGAACCATTAAGGTTGGGAGGGATCTTTTGAGATGACCTAGTCCAGACCCCATGCAGGGTCACCTGGAACATGTGGCACAGGATGGTGTCCAAGTGGGTTCTGAAGAGCTCCAGAGAAGGAGACTCCACAACCTCACTTGGCAGCCTGTTCCAGTGCTCTGACACCATCACAGTTAAGAAATTTTTCTGTATGTTCCTGTGGAACCTTTGGTGATTCAAAACGTTCAGAAGAGAGGTTTGCTCTGATTTTGCTCTAAACAAGAGCAATGCAGAACCAAAGGGGAAACAGGCTTGAGATAGGTCCAGCCTTGGTGGAAAGGTTTCCATGGAGTTGCACCAGCCTCCACAACATTTTGGGGAACAGATCTCACAAGGGAACTTGTGAGCTTAAGGAATTTTCCCATCAGGTGCCCAGTGAGTATCTTCTGGCATAGATGACTTTTGAAGGGGCAAGTGCCTTGAGCAAAGTTAGCAACCTAACCGGGTCAGCAGCCCAGCTTCCCATAGGCTGAAGCAGCTGCCCAGTGCTGTCCTGGTCACTCCCAGCACAGCACTCAGCAGGGCTGAGCAGCTAAAGTTTGTAACAGAGAGCCAGTGCCCCAGGCCCACATACACCTGACAGAGATGGGGCAGCTTTTCTCAAGGCACTTACCCTGTAGGTCGTAATGAGTGGAGATACTGGGTACATTGCAGCCGGTGCTGAGACCAGCATGAATGTTCCCTCCTCTATTTGGGAAAAGCCTTTTGTGGCTAGAAAATTTCAGACAACAAAGCGGTTCAAGAGGCAAGGAGAAGAGGGCTAGTGTTTGCATTTGTTATGACAATTTCTGTAGAAGTGATTTCTTAATTTTACACTGAAGAGAGAGATGCATCTAAAGGCTATAGGCATTATAGTATCAGGAAGGCATTTCTGTCACAGATCAAAACACACAGAACACACTTATCCAATCTTTCAATTGCCAAAATCCAGCTGAGAGGCCACACACTTGTGAAGTTCAGCTTGGAGTGTCACAGATACACAGACATATTCACAGGAGCCCGCAGGAGAAGGCTGGGGAGGTCAGCCGAGTCGGCACTGCAAATGTCCTTTGAGACGGGGTGAATGATGCTGAGAGCAAATTAGCAACCCAAGAGGAGCCAGTTGCCTTTTTTTTCTAGGATCTTGCATGTTTAAATAGCACACCTCCCCAAAAGCACATGTTCCTAGCAAATGGCCATTCCTGAATCACATTTCTTCCTTCTCTCCCAACTGACTCACCTCCTGTGGGAAGCTTAGAAAAGCTGAAAGTAGGAGGACGAGAGAGGCTCATACCCAGCCTCCACCCCCAGCCTCCCTATGCTCCAAAGCAGCTCGTTTAGCACCTCTGGGCATTCCCTGGGGTACTCTGCTCCCAGCCAGGTGCACAGCAGGGGGTTCATAAAGGGTAAATCCTGGCAGGGAGGGAGAAGCAGAGGGCAGATCCTGCTGTAGGGAAATCTCTTGCAAATCCTCCTCTCAGCTGTCACTTCCCATGGAGTATTTCAGTAGGAGCAGCTAAGAGCCAGGCCAGCGAGGCACACACTAAACACCACATCCCTCAACTTACCCCTCTTCCTCCCGTGTCCAACACCATCTCCTCCTTACCTTAGTGTCCCCTTTATTCATGTCATTCACCACAGGCAGGGAGACGGCTGTAAAACACAGAGAGGGCAAAAGGAAAGATCTTGTTATTTGGCCTCCTCTGGCAGAGACACAGAGAACCCCCCTCCCTGGTAAAACAAGAGCAGAGAAAAGGGGGTGTCTAGCCCTGGTGCAAATGGTCTGTGTAGTACCTGCATGTGGGGTGTGTGTTGGCTTTGGGGAGAGGGAAGGTAAGGGAAGGTAAGGGAAGGTAAGGTAAGGGAAGGGAAGGGAAGGGAAGGGAAGGGAAGGGAAGGGAAGGGAAGGGAAGGGAAGGGAAGGGAAGGGAAGGGAA
>JAUBOD010000445.1:6953503-6973910 GCA_032353885.1 Nothura maculosa
GGAGCTTCAAAGCTCAGACTGCTCTTGCGAATACCCATCCACACTGCAAAAAGGCAGCCCTTTCTTTTCTTTTTCAGGTCAGAAGCAAATTGATGTTGACTTGCTTTGATTTTCTTAGTCTAGACTGTGCTGGCACCAACATGGAATTAATTGAATTTCCTGTTCAAAGGTTTCCTAACACATCATGAAAAAAATATAACTTTGTGCCCAATACTTAGAGTGGCTACTGCTCTGCCTGTCCGTGTCCATTCTTACCTGATACCACTTTCTCATACTTGAGCAGGTGGAGTATATTCATTATTGGGAGAAGAGAGTTCTCTATAGCAGTCTCAGAATAGACTTTCAATAGCATGGAACCCAAGATTATTATTCTTCTTATTATTTTTTATTTTTATTTTTATTTCTTAAATGCTATTTAACCACCAATCTGAGAAATGGTTTATGCTTCCAAATGCCTTGGTCACCTAGGACATCTAGGAGCCAAGATGATTCCTGTGAGCCCACTGATTAGTAAATGATGATGAGCGACACTCATCAGGGTGGACTTCTGCACAGCAGCAATAGAATGCAGTAGAAAAGACATTTTCCATTTTCAGTTTTTTAGGACTGTAAAACACATAAACACTTTCCACTCTAGTTGCTTTCTTTGAACCCCTTCGCTTACATCAGAAGGATTGCACTTGAAGAGATCAAAAGAAGCCTCAATACAGTCTGTATCTCTGCCACTGTTACACAAAAGAAAAAAGAAAGAAAAGAAAAAGAGAGATGAAGTGAGCATCTGCTTCCTTTGCTGTCTCTGCTCCCTCCTTCCCTGAAAGGTGCAAGCCAGAGGAGTGTGGAGTTGAGCGGACTGCATGATCCAAAGGCCTCTCTGGGCATTGCTGTCCCCTAAGAATATCCTTCTGTGAACAGTGGTAGTACTAGATCACTAGAACTACCTGCCTAGGGATGTGGCACACAAGGACCCAGGAGCTGCTGTTCTGGGCTGGAGCAGGGGTCCAGGATCCTTCCCGAGACTCCAGGAGCCCAACAGGAGAGTCAGGGAGGAATAAGGGTAGGAACAAGGACAGTGGCATTGGCAGGGCCAGGGGCTGGGGCTCAGATAGGGTACTGGGCCTCTCCCAAGACTGGACCTTAGTTCTGAAGTTTAATAGAGCTCCAAATTGTTTCAATGTTAATTAAAAGTATTTATTTTAGTTATCTCTCTGAATAGAGCCTCTCTTCAGGTTTACTACTATTTCAGCCTAAGGAGTTCTTATGACCCTGAGTATCACAGCTCCCTTAAGCACTATGTGAAAATATTTCATCCTTTCTTTTAAAATTGCCTCCTACTCCATTGCAATGAGCTGGGAAGAGCAAAATTCTGGCATACTTTTCTTTAGACCAGTCAAGTTTTTCTAGATATTTGCAGCTTTCCATTAATCCTCTCTTTTCCAAGCAGTGCCAATCATTTGGTTCCTCATCTGCTTCCTTTGAACATTTCGGTCTGCCCTGACAATACTACTTTGAGCTCCCTGTCTTCTAAAATCCTTACTGTGTGATGTAACCAGTACTACACATGATACTCCTGAGGGAGTATCAGCACTGGCTTTTAGTAAAAATATTACCATATTTTGTATTATTCTTTAATCTCTTTCCTTGTACAATCTAATATACTGCTAGTTTAGGTGACAGCAGAGATCTCCATGAAAAGGATTGAATTTCTTCCCTGAATTGATGCAGTTCATCTTGTATCTGTGCAGAGTGTAAATACTTTAAAAGTTTTCCTTCAAGACACAAGACACAATTTGCTGTCGTATTGCTCATTCTTGTAGCTTATATGTTCACATACATCCTACTCTCAGATGATCACGACTCAAAGGAAAATCTGTTCTGTCTTTAAGTTAGGCTTTCTCCTCCTGATCCTCCATAAACAACATAACATCTTAGTTTTTATAATTCCTACCTAATTCCTGCTTTCACACCTAAATACCTTGATAAATCTGCTGCTCCCTGCAAGGCCCAGCCCTGCTGTCACTGACCTGTTTTGGAGCCTTGCATCTCTTCCCCATGCATTTGTCCCTGGCACATTTTGTCTCTCCTGTCAGAACTGTCTGGTTCTTAGGTATCCTCCTATGGAAAAAACCTTTAGCAAATCTGATCAAAGGGTTCTCATTTATACCGAACTATTCACTATTTATCCAGTACAGTCACATAAGTTAAGTTCTTTGGGACAAACCTATTTTACCTTTCTAAAGATTTGATTTCTACAGGAGAAGATCATGTGGGACTATGAGATGCAGGGAATAAATGGTCTAGATCTCCAATATTAAGGCTATGACCTAAGCAATGATCTGAATGCTCCATAAAGCCCAGACTAGATTTGCTACCACTTATGTCCAACCTGTGTCTTGCAGACATAGACCAAATAATGTCCTTTCCCTAATGTACTTAGATTATGAAATAACAGAGGCCAGGCCCCTATTGTCTTCAATATCCAGAAAATATCTCTCATGGTGAGTGTGCTGGTTTTAGATGTGCATGACAAGGACAGGCCAGAAGATGAAATCAGTGGCTGCCAGACCTGCTTTGCCCCTGCCATGACATGGTCATGAGCAGGCCAAGGGGCCTGCCTGGAAAGGGTGTTTGGAGCTCTTAGACACACTCCGGTATCAAGTCAGTAGCAGAGTGTGGTCTCAACCTGTATTAGGGAATCTGGTCCTGTGTGGATAGGGCAAGGAAAAATGAAAGCTCCCGTTGCTGCTTCATTCCTCAGGTTGGCACCTTCTCCCTCTCTCTGCTCTGCTCTAGGGCAGGCTATTCTTTGCACAGCGCTTGCAGAGCCTTTTGTGGTGCAGCTGGCTCTTACCTCAGATGTTCTGTTGATAAGGCAATTTTAAAACACCAAATTGCATGTTAATGCTAGTTAATGAATGTTCTTTTTACAAGCAAAGCAGACCATTTCCTTCTGCACTAAACAGAGAACAGGAGGAGGTAGCCTTTTAGGTATTAAATTGCCTGAGAGCATCAGCACACTGCAGCTTGAGGAACAGCCGCAGAATCTTAAATTACTCTTACTGGACTATTCCTCACCAAGTAGGAGCTCAGGTTTCATTCCTGGTGCACACTTTTGCTTCCAGGGAAAGCAGGGGCTGCAGAAGTGCCTTGCCTGTCCTTGGAGGGCGGTATTTGGCTTCCTCTGCTTAACTGAGGGCCCACAGTGGAGCAATGAGTAGGAGCAAGAGATGCTTTCCAAATGCTTTGGGGCCTCTGCTGAGCATGCACCTGCACGATCAGCAGAGAAAATGATCTGGACAGACTCTCCCCATCACCAAATGAGTCCCAAGAAGGAGCAGGGATCCCAATGGAGCTTTCTGGCTCCCAGTCCTCATCACAAAGTTGGAGGTTGGACTTCCATCACTGATGGCAAAGAGGTCTGTTCTCCCATTTGTATTCAGATGAGTTCAGATTCAGCTACTATTTATGGGAATGTTTCAGGACAAATAAAACTGTGGAGAGAGAAAAAAATACATTAAAAAGGGAAAATCTAACTGCTTTTCTCTCTTTTAGGCTTTTTTACTGAAACAATAATCTCAACAACCTGTTTTTTTATGAAGGCAGCTAGATAACCATAGATACAGTGAAATCCTTCTACATGTTTCATTCCATGTAAGAGGCAATTTCTGTTATGTGCAACTTAGTGGAGCAGAAATGTAAGGGCTTCCCCTAGGCGGAGAAGATAAATGGATTTGACATTCAGTTTGTATTTAAAGCTGCAGTGATTGTGTGCCTGTCGCTAGTAAGGGGAAAATTGCAGTTGTTTTTTATGATGCAACAGTTGCAAGATTCAGGTAGCAAGATTCAGATATTAGAGACCCTGGATGTTTAAGGAAAAAAAAAACAACAATTGTCATTTGCATCTCTAAATGACAGTGTTCATTATGAGCCAGCTCCCAAACATACTCAAGTCAATAGAATGACTTTTACCTGGTCCAGTGCATTTTAATTTGAGTCCTAGACCTGCATTAGGATCTCCTGCCTCATGCAAGCAATTCTCTTTTCCTCCTCTGTCACTGAGTGCCCAAAGATTTCCAGTATTCTGGTGTTCTGCAAAAAGAGGAATTTGGAAGCACTTCATGGAGGCAATTCAGGTGTCCTCAGCCAAGGAGTAAAGGTAACTGTGGATACAAATTATAAGATGGAATAACTGCTGTTCAGAGGAAGTCCTAGACAAAAAAAAGAAAAAAAAAAAGATATAAAGGATGTATCAGGCAATGCTATTCATCACCAGAGATAAAGACGGGAAATCAGTTTGCATTCTGCATGTCTAAGAGCAGACATCAGCACTTTCTAGATTCTGAAAATCAGTTTAGAGCCACAGAAGACTGAACAGGTTTGCTTTGCTCAACTGGAGATTTGGGTAGACCTAAGCCTGTGATGCAATTAAAAATGTTGGAGAGTGAAAGGCCCTTCAAAGTCTCCTGATTGCCTAGGCAAATCCTGAGTAGAAACAGGCCCCTAATTACTAAATGTGCATATCATGGTGGCTGAGAAGGGTCACTTCTCCTATTCACTTGATGAGGAAACACCAGCTGTGTCAGCAATAGCTTATTAAGCCTGATAGTTCCTCACTTGAGACTGGGCTACCCAACTTGTCAGTTGTGGGAAAACATATATTTTGATATTTTTATCAAATGAAAACAGAAAATCAAATGAGCTTTTTGTTAAAGTTTTTTTTTTATAAAATATGTTCAAATGTATTTTGAACTGTAGTTCAAACTCTTTGAACTGATTGCCATTTTGGATTGCTGAATTAATTTGCAGAAGCTCTTTTTCATATTTTGATCAGTGCTATTCATGGCTGTGCTGATGACCCTCTCTCACTGTTGACTGGTAAGTTTATAGCCATGGATTGCAGGTTACTTATGTTTTTAACATGCTTATCGCATCTCTTTTTGCTGAACCTTTATAAACCCATGCATATAATACATGTACATATACATATACATGCACATTTAAGCACATGCACACTGAAAAACAGCCCAAAAGAGAAATTAGGTGTTCAACCCTGACCTTAACACTTCTGTTCACACGTTTCTGCAAAAGACTACCACAGGCAGTCCTGTTGTACTGTATTGTGTTATATTGTAGTTTTTGATCAATTTTTAATCATCAATTTGATACCTGAGTGCCTGAAACTTCAAACTCCCTCCCACCCAGGGTTTAATTTAAACAAATAAATGTTGTGGAGTTTTTTTCATATACAGGGAGTAGTGTTATTGATTAGAACTAGTGGGTAAGCAGAGGGGCCCATTGGAAACTCCTGTTACAATATGGGAACCCAGATGTAGAACTCCCTCTTGCCCTGCTTGAAAGAGAGTTTCATGAAAACCAGCAACCCTGTTTGCCCTTGCAATGGGCCTCAAGCACAGCCTAATTAGAATAGACACTTGTATTCTGTGGTTAAAGAAAACTCCTAGGGGACAAAGTATTGTTGTTTGACTGGAAGAGCACTCAATTGTGTAATGAAGCTGTTATCCTCTATTTAGTCAGAGGGGAGAAAAGGAAATCTTTATGTATCACTGGTATACAATAAAAAAACTAATTAGAGAAGTCAGACCCTTAGGGGTAAAATAAAACCATCACAAAACAAGGCAACTGTGACAGGGAAAAAGGCAAGGGAGAGTTTTGGCTCAGATTCACATGCTGCTCAGTTTGCCCCAGGCCATGGGGGTGACAACCTCCCTATGCCACCACTCATCAGGTCACTTCCATCCACCAGGAAGAACTTCCCTGGTTTGATGGGAGATAGTTTCATTTTCCTATTTCCCATTAAAAGTATCCTATTATCATCAGAAACAAGCCTGTTTACTACCACTTATGTTACTACTATGTTTACTATTATTGACAAAATTGTCAGATGATAACTGGAAGCTTGGGGTCTCATTTGGTTTCATTTATGTCTAACTAATCCACAATGCACTCCTGATTTCAATAGGACTCACAAGGACTTTGAAATGACCCAGGATCAGGCTTTTATGTCTGGCAGCAGTAACACAGTTTGGTTTTACACCTTTAGAAAAATATTAGATGCTTCGTCAAGAAAACACAAGGCTCCTCCTTATTGCTGGGATGACCTTGCACTGTGTTTCTCTTCTTATCAGCACCCAAGGATGACACTGCTGTTTTTCTTCTATGGATTAGTTTGGAAATTTTTCTTTGAATCATTACAGGTGAATGATGATGATGTTTGTACTCATGGGGATGTTCATTTTGCAGCCACTGAATACTTGCAGTCTCCAGTTTCTGCTACAGTGATAAATGAACACTTAAAATAAAGAACTTCCCTAGTCAGACATTCATCCAGGAGCAGTCTCCATTTTGCCAACAGAGACTAAGTTTTATGAAGCGTTTTTAAATCTGTCGATACCAACCACAGTGCAATGATCTTTATTTTTATACCACCAATATACAATAATATTTTATTTCTGCCCATGAAATGAGAGACTGAGGTGTTCTGGCCTCTGACACATCTATTGTAGAAGGCAGCAGGAAGGGCTGCCTGGTGGGTATAATTGGGGTAACTGGGGGCCTCTGAGGAGGCCAAGGAACATCCTTACCAAGGACTGCCCACATGTTCAGAGGTCCAGAGCAGCAGGAGACCAACCTCTTTGTATTCCTTTCACTCCAATAATGGCCTTCATCTCTCCTTTTCCCTTCTCCAACATATCCTAGCTGACATCTTCATGTGCATTGTCTGCAATTGTCTATAGAGAATATATAGATCTAGTATAGAGATTTCTCCCTCTATTTCTCCCTCTATTTCTTCTCTATTTCTCCCTCTATAGATCTATCTACTAAGCTGTCAAAGCATAAACTTCTATGCTTCAAAGGCGCTGACCCAGTTCTCTAGTTTCAATTAGTGGGGTTTAACTATGTCTTGCATTTAGCTTGAACACTGCGTGCTCACAGCATCACTACTACTCCAAACAAGTCCCTTCCAGTTTCATGCTCAGTTTGGCACATTCAGCTTTGCACACCTGCCTGCCACAGGTATCTGCTCTAATCTACAGAGAGGCAAGTTCACAGACACAGCATGGCTCATCCAAGCCGGAATAGGGGATCTGCAGTGACATGAAAAAGGATTTCTGAGCTCCAGATTAATCACCCTCTCCATTAGGCTCCCCAGATCTATGCTACCAGTCTGGCATCTCTCCTGCTGAACAGCCACACTCTTTTCTAATCTGCTTTGGCTAATAATAATAGTAGCACCATCAGTAAAGATCTTGATTTTCTGCTTAGTATTTGAGGGCAGCGATAGGAAAGACCTATATAACTCATGCCCCCATCTTCAGAAAATTGCCCTCTATTTTCTAGTGAATCGTATAGTTTGTTTTTCCTTTTTAGGGTGCACCACCGTTTACATCATTAACGTGATAGCCAACAGTTCTTGCAGTAACTGCCAGCAGTGACCCCAGGCAGCAACGACATCAAGGCAATAAAAGACTATGGAAGACTCTGGCAACTCAGTGCAGCATTTGGATCAGACCAGCACTAGCTAAGCTGGCAGTAAATCAGATGGTATCATGGACATGCTTAAATTTGGGAAACATTTTATGTGGCAAAAGCTAGTAGACTTGAAATCTATGTTCAGCCTTGTTGTTTTCTTCCCACATAATCATTGAGACACATTTAAAGGCTCCACACCTCAGTTTGCTCCTTAAAATCAAAGAAACAAATAAAAAAATCAGAGTAAATGCAAAGTCAGAAATGCAAAAAAAGAAAAATAATAAAGCAAAAGCAGAGCAAATGGTATATGAGCTCTTTGGAGAGGGGTCTTTTATCTAGGAAAGTGAACTCCAAGAAAACACTGATTAAAGCATTGATTAAAATGATAAAAAGGAGACTTGAATTCATTTCCTATAATGTTCCTATGATAAATGGATTCCTTATCCTGTCTTTTAGTAAGGAGATAAGACAAATAACTGAACGGTTTTAGTGGCAATTTTGGCACAACAAATGACTCAGAGAGAGGTCACCTCAATCTTGCAGTCTTGGCTCCAGCCAACCCCTTTTGAAAGAAGAGCTTGTCCTGCTTGAAATCAGCAGGTGCAAGTTCTTGTAGGGGTGAAGAAAGAGAGGAACTCCTAAATTTCAGCCAGCTGAACTTGATCTCTTGCTGTTCCTTGTTGCTGCTTCATTATTCTGACTGCAGGGCTTAGCCTTCCATCAAGCGCTCCCCAGCTCTGTAGTATTTACACAGAAACTGGAGCCATGCTCACCTCTGGGATAGCCCCTCAACCACAGTGAATAAGCATCCCTGAGGCCGAGGGAGCTGAGCCAGGTTGCTGCTGTGGAGGAGCCACCTCTCTGAGCTTCAGGACTTGAGGACAAAGTTGGTGAGCGGGGGAACACAGAGCACTTTTGATACATATCATCTTTGCCACTGCAGCCAGCCATCTGTTCTGAGTTTATTAAAAGTGTTGTATTCAGTTGGGAGGATCAGGCAGCATCTGCTGGTGCATTTACATTCAAATCCTCACAGCAGTCCCATCCATCCTCCCTTTTTAATTAATCAAACCCGCTTTTTTTTTTGTAAAACCACATACAGATAAATGCTTCCTCTGTAAATGTGAGCATGTATTATGCTAATGCCATGAAATAGCTAATACGTGGAGAAACAATTTAGCCCAAGTAGCATCTATCTCAGGATTGAAGAAAGCTGTTCTGACAGAGATCATTTCTGTTTAGCGGCATCACCGTCTAACACGGGCTTATGCTGTATCGCAGTTTAGCAGAGCTGCTAATCAGCTGCTCGAAGGCAAGGGTGAAACCGGAGGAACTGGTGGCAGCAGAGGCACCTCCTGGGGCCAGGCCGTGCCAGGGGAGCAGAGCAGTGTCGTGTCTGGGTGCCCAGGGAGGCGGATGGGCCATGGCCTGTGGTGGGCCAGCCGCCGGCTCTGCTCCCCGCACAGCAGCTCTTGCACGTGTTGGTGCAGCCACCTGGAAGCCCTGAAGGGCTGGAGGGTGGTTCATACCATGGCTGGATTCCATGAAGGATGGTGGGGAAAACTGTGGGGTCAAGGGCTCTGTTGTTGCTGCTGGCGTGGGATGTCTGAGATGGGGATGGTTCCTATGCCTTGTCCTAGGGTGCATGTATGACATTACATAGAGGTATAGAAGATGCAGTTGCCCTGGGCTATACTGATCATGGTAACATGTGCTGTGCACCTCAGGAGAACGTGCTCCCATCCGGAGAGGCATCATCTCCCAAATGTGAAGGAGACTGAACAGAAAGCACCAGGGGCTACCTCTGGAGGCTGTCATAAGGCAGAAGAGCCTCATCTCCAAACCAGGACTGTGGAGCTCCGGAGAGCATCAGCATCTGCTTTTGTCCTGTCCAGACAACAGCATGAGGGACCTCACCCCATAGTAGGCCATGTCCAAGGATTATGTCAGTAGTGCCCACAAGGCTCTCATCTGGAGGTGCAGAAAGGTTCTTCCAAATAAGCTCCGAGACATCGAGGGCCAGTCTGTGTCTTTCTTTGGGTATCCAAAATGAATTTCCTAATGAAGGTCCCACCAGCTGGGACAAGTGGCTGATCTGCAGCTTTTGGTGAGAAAGAGCAGCTCCGAACTGTTGCTCTGCTTCCCCCATTACTGCTTTTTCTCCAGGCAGAGATTCAAGGGCAGCAAGAATGTATCTGCAACCAGTCTATGTGACTAAGTGGTGATCCCTAATATTCCTTTAAAGGACAGTCCTTATAATCAGGCCCTCCAAGCAAATCAGGGAGATTTTGCTGGGTAGTGAGAGAGACTGACACTCCTCACAGGCCTGAAAGAGAGATCAATAAAGTCAATGACAGGCAGCGGAGGCACGGAGAAGCAGTGGTGCTCCACAATGAGAAGAGCAGTCCTTGGTTTAGGAAAGCGAGTTAGGCCTCTCAAAAAGGGTCATTTCCAAGCCCCTAGACCAGGAGAGGTACGAGTAGAAGCAACATTAATTTCTCCTCTGCATTCCTGCAAAATGCCTCTATTCTCTTATGGAGAAGCAAGTGAAGACAAAACGGATAGTATGGCCCAAGGGCTCATAGTCCTTGAGGTTTCTTGAGACCATTAGCAAGTGTCACTGCTGATGGTGATAATGGTGGCAGACATGTACAGAAAAACACATGCACGTGAGCACCTGGCTCTCTGTCACCAGGGGCTGATCTCTTTATAACGAAGCAGCAAGCTTAGGCTTCCTGAGTGTGCTAAAGTGAAAAACATTTAGAAAAGACCTGAGGGAGGGTGTGAGCACATCAGGTCCCTGCTGCTGGCCTGTGGTGATCTACCTGCCACATGTGGTGACCCACATGCAACAAAAAGCCCATTCCTGCCCCAGAGGCTTTTCAGAAGGCACTAGAGGAGAAGCAGTGCAGAGGCATGGGGTGCAGAAGAGCAGAGGCTCAACCGTGCTGGGGTGAGGAGCAACAGGCCACGGAGCAGTGAGTGTTATGGGGAAATCCACCTCCAATGTCTCAGGAGAAAATACAAACAGCAATTAGTGAATCTGACTAATGGCATCTAAAGGTGAGAGAGGCAAGGTGAACATCTTGGGCCAGAAGAGGGAAGACAAATGGTGTGTTTGCTTTTAAATGCATTAGTACATTTGTTGCTGAGTCTGCTTAAAAATAGATGAAGGTTCAGTACAATAATATCTAGCTATGGTACAAACAAACCCAGTGGCCAGAGTGAGTTCCACCAGCAATGATGAGCCGCTGCTGGGAAGCGAGACAGGAGGAAGAATTTTTTATTATTGTTTTTTAAGGAGAATTTGCAGATGGAAAAACAGACACAGGAACTGGGTATATAGATTTCAGCTCCTCTCAGGCTATATTTTCACAGCGCTCTTTGGCCCTAACCTCCTCTTTCACTTACATGTAGCAAAAAGGAAAAAGGAGATTTCTCTGTGCTTGGGAACTGCGGACCTCTCCCTCCATACAGCTGCGTTAATAGACAGCTGATGTACAAATGAGAGAGAAACCTTTTATGCTTGGGCTTGCTAGCTCTTTTCTCTTTGCTTTGAATATGTTCTCCAGGCTTTTTTAAACACAATCTAATAATTTTCCAAATCCTCTCTGAGTGCTGCATATAATAACATTGGCTGAAGCATCTGGAAAATGTAAAGCACAGTTGATCCCACTTTTCCCCAAGTGCAAGGCTCCTGACAGCTCTGGCTTTCACTGCAAAACACCTGCACCCATCCGGAAGCTGTTTTCCCTGTGTCAGTGTCTTTCATCAGCAAAGGAGTCACAGCCTGTGAAACAGAGCACACTGCAAAGCCTCGGGGAGCTGCAATGGGATCTTGTTCTTCTATGATTGATGTTATTTTTTCACTTACCTTTTGTAATTGCAAACAGTGTACGTGAAATTACGAGACTGCATCACAGGGACAAGGAAAACAGCATCTGGATGGCTGCTGGCCTGGTATTGACTGTAGAGCAAACAAGGATGTGCGTGAAGCAAATTTCAGCAATTACAAGGCTTGAAACAGAATTAGTGACAAACAACATGATTTAATGACCAATGTGTCTTGTCAGGCTCAACTGGAGGATTTGCTGATAAGAACAAGTGTCGCAGTTTCCTATGTGTCTCTAGAAGAGCCTTGCCTACACTAGCACCTTTCGGCTGAGCAAACTATTCTGTGAATCATGGAATTAACAAAACTGGGCTTTTTATAGTCTCCTCCACAACCCCACCATGGGGTCTAGATTTCAGAATTTTTTGTCGCATAAAATGTGACGGGTGCAAATGCTTTCACAGCAGTTGCCTTTGTGAACCCAAATAGTATGGGTTTTTTATTGAGCTGACTGTGTTCTCAACCTTGCTATCTTAGAACTAAAATCTGTCCTGGAAAAAAACTTGCTAACTAAAGGCTTGTCGTGTATATGAAGATGGAAACTTGTGTACTACATGAGGAGAGGCATGCAGTTTTTCTCAGTAAAATCACATTGCAAACTGAATTCTAGACAATGTTTTCAATGAAAGCTGCCAGAGCCTGTCTAGGGACTAGCAGTGTCAAGGCAAGTAGAGGGAAGCTCCTAAACGAAGAATTCTGGAGAGACAGATCATAACCACGGTGTGTGTTGTACTGTCACATTTATTACCTAGAGTCCTTTTATTTTTCTTAATTCTTTTCTTGTAGTCAGACTTTTCCTGCCTTATTAAGTAAAGGTGGATTTATTTCAGTCAGCACCATGCATTTGATTTTATCCAGCAAGATCTATTTGAAGGCATTTATTTATCAAAATAAGGAAGAAGGGATGAATTGTTTTTTAACCAAAGGGATTTTACTTCTGAGTCACCTTATAAACTCAGCGGAGAAACACATTAGCCAATAGTTGCATTAAGCAAAAGCACTATAATGCCAAATCCCTTATTTGGAGAATGCTTTACTCGCACAGTGAAGATATCTGGATTCTTTCTGTCTCTAAAAATGTCTAAGAACTCACTGAGTCCCATCATGATAAGCAAGAGATCTATGTATGGTGAATGGGGCAGTCACACAAACCTGCTGTGGCTTCTTTGGCTAAACTGTCCCAAGGCTACTGTGTCTGGAGACCAAGGATTTAATATTTCCTCCAAAGGGAGAAGTTTTATCATAAAAACAGCAGTTCCTAAGAAATATCCTAGAGGTTAGACAAACCGTCCATGTGGCCAAGCCTCCTGGCTCCATCCTCCCTCGTAGGGTGATCATAGAGGGTGAAATTTCCCTCGTGAGACTTAATGTGTGTTGACCCAAGTGTGGGTTCTTGATGACAGATTTTGAGCTCACACTCTGCCTTGGTAATTTGGAATTACCAAGAAGATGTAAAAACACTGTGGCAGTAGGAGAAGTATTTAGGAAAAGGACATGAAATCAGGGACCCTGTGCAATCCCTTCCCAGCATCCCCAAACTTGTTGCCTTCTCTTTTTCATATATTAGTATCTGTTTCTGGATCTCCTGTCCCTGGATATATCCACCCCCTTTTTGCCCATGCTGAGACCGCTGGCCTCCCTGCTAATTATGCAGCTTTCCTGACTGCTAGTACCATAGGATTTGAGGAATAACAGTTCTGTATTGACCTTACCCAGCACCTTCATGATTCTGCAGACATTGCTCCCGTCCTCCTTTAGCCTTCTTTCCTCTAAGCCCAAGTGCCCCAACCTTTTAGTCTCTCTTCATTAGGCAGCTACTCCAGCTCTCTGATCGTTTCAGTTGCTTGCCCCAGCTTAGGTTATTTTTTCCCTAGTTGCATTACTTACATTACCCACACTCAAGCTCATCTGCCACTTTTTTTTCTCCACTCACCAGTTTTGTGAGCTCCTGCTGCAGTTCACTGACATCAGCATGGCATTTGATTACCGAAAAGAGGTCATTTAGCACCTGCAAACCTGGAGATTTTACTGCTTCTCCAGGTCACTGATGAAGATGATGAATAAAACCAACCTGAGCAGGGACACCTGGAGGCCCCAGCTACTGACTCTGCACTCTCCTGAAAAGTGATGATCAGCCCTTAGTTTCCCCTTTATCCAGCTTTCAATCCATAAAAAAGACCTTTTCTGCTGTCCTCTGGTGATGTGGATTCCTTAATAGAACAGGAATCTTGTAAAAAGGTTTTTGAAAATCCAGATCTAATGCAGTCATTGGATCCCTTTTAACCACATGCCCACTGACACCCTGCAGAAAGGCCGTGTCTGGGCAGGCAGGTGAGTTTTCTGCTTGCAGGGATCATAATGCCCCTCTTGCAGTCCCTCAGGAAGCTCTGTGGTCCCAGGCTGCTCTCCTGACATGGAGAGCTGCACTTGGCCAACCCCCCTAAGCCTCTGGGAGCTGCGGTTCCCCCGCAGCGGATTAGAAACATCCCTCATCAAATCCCATCATGGAGAAAGTGGTTGATCCGTCTGCTCGGGGGCACAGAGCAAAAAGCAACAAGGAGACTGCAGTGCTTCCTGTGCACAGGCATTTATTTTGCTTCAGGTAGCACAATAAGAGACTGACCTTCTCTGCCTGCATTTAGCAATAAGAGAAGACAGCAGCTCATTAAAGTGCCCCCAAATTGGTGGCTCTAATTCTTCCACACAAGAGTATAAAGCCTACAAAGACTTGCTTTTAGGCCTTGAATTTTCTCCACAGTTCACAGAAAGCCAAGATATTTCTATCCATTGAGTCAAGAGAGGCTGAGTCATTGTGCATGGAAGGAGACTTACCTGCTTACCAGCTTCCCCTTGCCTCTTTCCTCCTGAAATCCCACAGGATTTTGTATCCTTCTGTGACCCTACACTTAGATCTGGAAGAAGATCCCACTCAGGCCAGGAGAACAAATGCCTTCCTGCCTTCAACTGCATCGTTGATTTGCCTCCTGTCATATCTATGTGCATCTTCTCCGAGGTGTGATTACTGCCTTTGCTCATCAATTCTTTATTAATATGTTACAGTCGCCTGTGATTTAGCTCTGTGTATCTGGGATAAGCACTGCCAACAAGGGGAGCAGAGTCACCCCAGCGGAGCCCTGCAGAGCACAGAGCCCTGCAGAGGGTTTGCTCACTTCTCCACAAAACGGTGCGCTCTGAGTAAGAACACAACTGGAGCAGCTTGTTTGGAGAAGCGTCCACATTCCCTAGAAATCTGTTCCTATTTCTGCAAACCCTGGAGGTTAATTAGGGAAGAAAATATCTAAGATTTTCAGGCAAAAATCTGCCTGCACTTGAATGTGCAGTTGCAGTGCCTGCATGCACAAGTAGCTGTGTCTGCCTGCAGATGCCACTGCCATGCCCATTTGGGTCTGCCTGTACAGCTGCTGTGCATGTATTTATTTTTTGCCTTTTCCCTGATGACACAGTCTGTGGTGGGAACAGGCAGAAAAAATATCGTCAGCTTGTTGTGGTTATTGAATATTTACACATGATTAAAAGGCAGAAAACTTCCATCTATGCCAAACAAAGCACATCTGCAAGAGCTGAAATCTTCCCTCAAAGCCTGCAAAATGATTAAGTGTTGTGGAAGGACAAATTAGAAGCTTCGTACAACATGAACATTCCTGTAGTATCAAGGAGCTCAAAGGAGAGGACCAGTGCCTACTTGACCTTCCACTTAATAACTTCTAAATAACTTGCAAAATAATCTTTCTAGAAATGCTCCAGTGGCAATGGCCCTCATCATGAGCTGAGCGGTGTTCTGGAAGGGGATGAAGCTGGCAGTGATGAACAACTGGTTCAGGGAGCAGCAAGGTTACACACAGTCATTAAGCTTAGAGACCATTCATCAGCCCATCCAAAGGCTTCAACAAGGCAGTAGTTTCACCAAAGAAGCTAATTTAAGACAGTTATTTATTAGGAAAGTGAGCAGAGATCATTAAACTCTGAAGCCTGGTGTTAACACCCACTGAAGTTTTAATCTTGCAAACAGTAACACGATTCTTCCATGGTAGTCATTAACTGTTCAATCCTGGATTCTTCTTTTGTTCCCCAGACTTCATCCTCCCATCAGCCATTCGTCTTACTGGTGTCACAGAGCAGTATCGAAGCACTGGGGCTGCGAGCAGAGCTGCTGCCCTCTGCCTCATACCCATCACCTCTCTCTCTCTCATTTCTTGGACAATTATTTACCTTAGAGAAGATCTTTTAAGGACCACAAATTGAAAACACTCTGGACTACTGGGCAGAATTAAGTGTGAGGTGGCCTCGGGTGTGCTTTCCAAGAGAAGATTTCTTCTATTTCTACCTAAAATAAAATGATGAAACAAACATTATCTTATTGGGGTTGTGGTGAAGCTTTGGGGATCAGGGAGAGCATCCACCTCCAGCTTCAGTGAGATCTCTCATATACTGGCATCATCATGGATGTATGTCCATGTAGCTGTGCTTGTTTTAGCACAACTGACTCATAGAAGCATGAGGCTGAAGGGACCTCCTAAAGACCATCAAAGCTGTCCTGGGCTTCAGAGTGGATTAAGCAAATCCTTTCTGACAGAGGAGGTACCCCTAGGCCTTCCTTGACAGACGTGTGGCTAGCAGATATGTGAAAGCCTCCACTTAATGTGATCCTTCACTTTCAGGAACGAGTCTGAATGTTTAGCTATCTTTGTGTTTTCAGAAGTTGTCTTCTAATTTCTATCTTTTTTTGCTTTTGCTTCTTGGTTATATGGAGAAATGCTGATCACTGCCTGCTTTATAACTATCCTGTGCATTTGCGAGATTTGCTATTCCAGTTCCCCATCTTGCTCCCTAAAATTCTCAATTGGAAATTAACTAAGCCTCGCCTCATACTCATGTTTCTCTAGACTTCTTGTACTTGTTGCTATGTCCTGAACTTCTCTCCATCTCCTATGGATTCTTGAAAGTGGGATTCCCAGGGCTGAACTCAGCAGTTCAAGCCAAGGTGTTGACCCAATCATAACTGCCACTGGAGAGAAGCAGGAGAAAAAACTTTTTCAAGGAAGCTCCCCAAGTCTGATCTCTTGCTCTTGCAGTTCCCTCTCATAAAACCCTTCCAGAATCACACATATTTCCATTATGAATCCAGTTAGGATTTCCAGACATAGTCACTTCTATTTAAATGCTGTTCTAGCATTTCATCTCCTAATACAGATTTTCTTCAAATTTCCGTCTTTCAAAGACTGTTTTTATCCATTTTTTTCACAATGTCATCTCAGATTCAGTTTGTTGGTACTAATTCTCTTGAACCTTCTCTGTGGATCTCCCAGTTATTCCATTTCTGTGTAGTTGTGCTTGCAGTACTTTACTCCCCTCCTTACTTAATTTCATCTTGAGGATTTCAGAGCGCATTTCTTATTCTTTAAGATAATTTTGAATTATAAGCCTATCTTCCAAAAGTCTTGCTTAATCATAGGAGCTTGACTTTCTTCAGATGTCTTATAACTGCACTTGCTTTTCCTTTCTTCAACTTACTTGTTCACACTCCAACCAGACACAGGCTGAGCACAAGCCCACTACTCTAGTTTACCACCTAGCTGCACTGCGCTCTCACAGCAAAGCCTAGGCCATAATTTGCTGGTGCACAGCTGAGAATGCTCTGCAGGACAGTGTCCAAAACCTTCTTAGAATTACATCTGTTTCCCCTTCAACCACTAGAGCAAAGAGGAAAAAAGTGAATTGGATTGACATAATTTGCTCTTGACAAATCCCTGTAGCTGTGCTTCGTATTAACTGACTAACCTGTGGCTGATTATAAATTGATAGCTTAATAATTTGTTCCAGTATCTTCCCAAGAATTAGACGGATTGATTTAAATTCCTTGGCTTGCCCTTTTAAGAGAAGTACTAAGTGTTCCACCTTTGTCCTCTCCAGATCCTCTTATTCCCTAGCTATTCAAAAGCAATTGCTAATACCTCAGAAATGGCTTTGAAAGGATTCTTAAGCCCTTACAGGTGAATTTCATCTGTTTCTGCAGTCTGGAACACATCTAGCTTATCTAAATATTCTTTAAGCTCTTCTTTCCTTATTCCGCTCCATGATTCTAATCCTCTTGTTATTCATTTTAATTGTGTTCAACATCTGGTTAGACTTAACTTTTTGGGGAATTTTGAAGGAAAAAAAAAAAAAAGCAGTGAATGTTTTGGCCTCTGGTTATCATTACATCTCACAGTGCTGCCTTCTGCTTTGGGATATTTTCATTATCTTAGTAAAATGCACTGCCATTCATGCCTTCTCTATGCCCTCCTCAAATGTTGTCTTGGGATTTAGGAAAGACAACATCTTTCATGCCTCCAAATAGAAATCCAATTATTTTATTAACACAACTGATGCAAGAGAAGACAAAACTATGTCAAGGAAGGTACCTACTTCTGGAAAGGACTGAAGAAAAATCATGACTTCCCTTTTAAACTAAGCTAAGAAAAAGCAGCTGTAGTGCAAGTTGCCCAGGAAAAAATAGATAACAGTGGTTTTACGCTTCCCTCAGCTTTTTATGATAAAATAAAGGCAAACACCTATCTAGATACTCGTGTACATCTCTGCCAAGCCACAGGGCTCCCTGTGTGGGGCTTTCTGGGGGTCACACCAGCCGGTCCCTGGACAAGGAGCAGGCTGCAGAGGAGCAGGCTGCACAGAGGCACCGTGCAGCTATGGACACACTGTCCCCAAGCTTCATGCTGGGATAAGGAGCCCATTAGGTAGAGAGACACAAAATACAGATTTGACTGCAGTTTCTAAACTTCCTCAGCATTCATATGTAAAGATTTAAGAAAAATCAGTCTGTAAACACTCCTGGTAAAGAAAACAATGTTCATCACTAGGGCACCTGCATATAGTATTCACTACAATATTTGGCTTTATCTGGATGCTGTGCTTGTGGTCCCAAATCAGGATGCATCTCTCTGTGGGTAAGACCAGTCCTTGCCAGCACGAGCACTTCTGTGCATTCACAGAGCCCTGGGCAGGCAAGATATCAACCATTGTGGACCATATATGTGAAAAACTGCACCAAAAGGATTTTCCCATGTGAAATCACCCAAACATTTGTATAAGCAGCTTTTTAAACTTGCATCTCAATCACTATCTTCATTGCAAACTTTAAATATTAAGAGTTTTGAGCCCTGGTGGCTCAGGTGCAGTCTGTTCAAACCTGATTGAGCTAAATGCAACCACTTGGGTAATGAATGCAGCTTCATTCTTTGGAGCAGTGTCTTTTCAATACACATCTACTTTCATTACTTTTTTGTTCCGTATAGAGAAAGTATCACAATTAGCTAAAAGGACAATCTAATTAAGTTGTGGATCCCTTTTTCTTGTGAGCATCTGTGAAATTAATTGGAGAAGGGCAAAGATGCATAAGAACATTATTGGCTTTCAAAATGAAAGTCACTAGAATTCAGCCACTTTTTGCAGCTTGTATAGACTTCATCGAGGCATGTTTGCCCAACAAGCCTTTCAAATTCAATAGCTAATGTACTCAATCAAGCAAACTCACAAAAATGATTCTAAGAAAGTAAGGCAAAAATAATCTAAATAAATATTTGCCCTCAGATACACATATCCCAACACATATTGATGGAACTTTTCTAACACAACCACAGCCTACAGTGTTTGTAACATGACTTTATTGAGGTAATGTGCTCCTGTACTGAGTGCAATGTATTTTTGTGAAGTCCTTTTTGAGGTAGAAAGTGAGCAGAGTGATCAAGTCTACTGGGCCACATTTACAAGCTCCCATGTAGGGGTAGGTGGCATTCCCATGTGTGGAAATGACAGGAGGTGCTCCAGTATTGAAGCTATGCCCTGGGAGACAAAATATGTTTCGCCATGGTCTTTTACAGGATGCAACTGCAAATAGGATCCTACTTCCATGTGGATCAGAAATAGCATTACTCAAGTTTAAAATTGTTTGGAGGATCAGAGCTGCCATCATCAGCTTTTTTGATACACTGCAGTGACCTCCACACTCTTATGCAAGAGGCAGTGCATGCACAGAGCCAAAAACTACTGCTATTGCATAAAATCTCCTGTCAGCACAGTGCTCTGTGGAGGACACTCGCACTTTGTTTTTCAGCAGATGTTCTGTAACTAGATCTGGCTGCAGCCTGCCATGAACCATGCTGTGTATTGCAGGTGATACACCAGCAGTGATAAGGAATAATGCATTTTAAAAAGCATATCCTAATTAATTTTTTAATGTTCCTTTTTTTTTGCCCTAGCACCAGCCTCATTAGAGCTGTGTTCTTGAAATGTTTGTTTAGCCAGGTATTATACTGCTAATCATGAAGCCTGGCTTGTTGCCTGGATACTTCACCCAAGCCACAATATCACAGCTACAGATGCAGAATTTAAAAACAAGTCACTCCTAAATTTGCAAGATTATTTTTGTGTGCTAGTTCCTGCACTGCTGTAAACAGTATTCTTGAGAAATACAGAGTTCGCTATTGCTATACACCATGTATCTATGAGAGATTCAGGTCATATTTTAGATTTATTATTCTGACATCGTCTTCTCTAATTTCTCTGAGGTTTGAAATGCCAATTTGTCTCCCGGGGACTTTCTGAAATAGAACAAGTTCTAGAACTAGCATATCAGTATAATAATGTAACAGTTCTTAGGCCTTTAATACAGCTTTGCACTTTCAAACAACGGGGCTGTTTACACTCTCTCCTCATGAAATTAAGAGCTTAATCCTTGTTACTGCTTCACAGCTGGGGATATTCAGAGAGGTTTTCATCCAGATTCTAACTCCATTGATCCTAGTTCTTCCCCTAGACTCACCAACTTTTATATACTCTATTGGTTACAAGCTACATCAAATAAATAAATAAAATTTATTTTAAATAAATTTTAAAAGTGGGCTAAACAAGGGAAATATCAGACTATTAGATGGCAACTACCCCATCTTTTTATAGAGATGCTTTTGGAGACCAAGCCCAAGCCATTCAGTCTACACTGACGCAGGTCAG
>JAUBOD010000445.1:6983210-6996819 GCA_032353885.1 Nothura maculosa
GTGATAAAGACAGCCCTAAAGAAGCTCTGCCAAGGGACAGAGGGGTTAATTGGTATTCTGTTTTATTTTATTTTTGCAAACCACAGACCCCATGAGAAGCAGAGAATGACCGCTCAGCATTTCATCATGTGCTGGGCCAGGTCACGTTACTTACCCCAGGCAAGCAGCCAGCTCTGCATAATGGCATTATATTCCTTCTCCTCTTCTGATATTAAAATATAGAATTAATTTACCTCATTGTGAACGTTTAAATAGAAACTGAGCTGGAGGCCTGCCACTTTGAATGAGAAGCACTTAAGGAAGTGGATATGAACCTACTTCAGAACTGGGGGCCTCAGTCGGAAATTTATGTTCGCGCTGTACATGGCTGATGAGGGGGGCTATAAATCAACTTTCTATTCCCCTAGAACTCCTCTTGGCCAGTAACCAAGACTAACTGCCAGAAGCCACGAGCTTTGCTGGCTGCAGCCGTCGCAGAGATGCCAGCTGCAGTGCCCGAGGGCCGGTCCGTGCTCCACGTCCCATCTGGGAGCAGCCCGAGTATCGTGTGCTCCCAGCCAGCGCTGAGGGCACCCAGCGCGGGCTCTGCATTCGCAGAGGGTTCCTTTATCTCTTGGTCAAGAGAATTATATAGCTATCTCTTTAGGGTGTCTTTTTCAGTTACTGTAGTTCAGAAAAATAGAGCGCATCCTTATAATTAAGGATATAACCATATCCCCAGAGTTCGATGTTCCTGGACAGGTGCTTTGAGCTGCCAGAATGGTAATTTCCAGAAGATCACAGGCCCTGAACTAAATAATAATTTCAGTCATTATTTAACTCATGAAGAAAAAAAAAAAAAGGCACTAAAATCCATAAAAGCTTGGAAACTTGAAGCAAAGATTTTTCACTCATCTGTTTGTTACACCACTGCCATGCAAACTGCCCAACCCAAGGGTGCAAACCACTGGACGCCAGCATTGCAGGTGCACATGGGATGGTCCCAGCTGGGCTTGCACCTTGGCCTTTGCTCCTGGTGAAGAGAGTTTAGGAGGACTTTGCAGCATGAGCACTGCTGCACTGTGGGAAGGGGCTGAAGATCATGTGGGCATCTATAGACAACAACATCTGAGCTCTTGCAGGCACCTTGGCTAGAGCTCAGCTGCTGAGCCAAAGGTGAGACCTTCTCCTTCCTCTTCTCCTTGCCTCCAATCATCATTTTCTCTAAAACATGATGCCCTTTGCTGATAACTCGTCACCTTCCCGAAGGAGTTTTAAGGCCAAGGGAAGTTTGACTGTTGTGTTAGTCACTATATTCAAAGAAACAGCCTGTGCACTAAACTATCAAGATCTAAGAGGAAGAACTCTAACAAACAGTAGCAGTTGGTAGTGCAAGCACCTAAATTTCCTGCCTGTGCCTTGACAAAGATGCAGATTGAGTCATGTTTCCTGACACATTAATAAAAAGGTTCAGTGCGTGGGAAAGGGGGAACTGGTGGTGTTTGTTCTCGTACAGAAAAAACAGAGAAGCACCTTGGAGTCTGCACAATTTCCCAAGCCCTTTCCTCTTCACTTATTTGAGAGCTTTATTATTATTTTTTTTTAATAAAAGAGAGTTTACAGAGATAGCAAGACAATAAAAGGTAGCGCCACATCCCAGTTTGTTAGCTCTGTGTAAAGGTGACAGGCTGAACAAAATCATCCATGTCCTTATGATATTCCTACTTTGATTGATTGCAAATAAACCAGTTTAATAAAGGCTCGGACATACAAATGCCACATGGCCAACTAAACAGGAGCAAATGGAAGGAGAACATGGTGATTGCGTTAGCTCGATGCCCTCAGATTAATTAGCCAGATAAAATACACATCTTCCTCAGTCTAGGCAGAAAAATACCACTTAGGGACCAGCCATTTGGAGAGGGCTGTTATAAGCCAGGTGGGTCTGACACATGGTGACCAAGGGGACACACTGCCCAGGTGCCATCCTGCCACCTCCTGGGCTTGCCACCAGCCAGGCTCCGGGTGAGGGATCCTGCAGTGAAAAGGGGTCCATTTTACTCCCCCTCTGCAGACCTCGGTGCTCACTAAGGTCTCAGCACTGTCTTATTTAAGAAGCTCGACCAACAAGGATTATTTTATCACTGTAGTTTCACTGTAGCCCGAGAAACCTGACCCTGGCAAGGGTTGTTGCTGGAGGATGTAGCCAGCCTGTGGCTAAGAAAGGGACCGAGCACCTTCACCTAGAGCTGCTGCCCTCTGCCCAGGAAGGGGAGGTCCTCCAGATCTGAGGCCTATCACCCTTGTCTGGCCAAAGGAGAATGCCTTGTTCTCAGCACAAACTTGGGTCTTGCCATGTTGTCAGGTGTCTGCCATAGCTTGAGCCAAACAAGAGCATCTTTGCTGTGTGACAAAAGCACAAACAGTTCCAGGTTTCATAAAAGAAATACAGAAACAGCTATCATTATATTTGATAAGGTGAGAGAAGGCCATTAAATGGATAAGGTGAGAGAAGAACCTCAAGGGAGTGGAACTGAGTCCAGGGCAGGAGGCAGCGCACAGCGCCCCGGTGCCCAAGGACTACGGCGCAAGGGCAGCCGTGGAGCTTCCCCACGGGCAGAGGCTGGTTGAGCCCAGCCCTGGGGCCCATCGATACCCCGAGGGGCAATGTGGTTACACACAGGCAGCAGCTGGGCTGCTCGGCCTGCTTTTATTAAAGTGTTGTGTTGCATAAGAGATCTCTGTGCGAACCGCTGGCAAGGCAGGTGCGGGAAGTTCAGACCGATGCTTTCAATAAACCGGGATTAGCGATAAACTGCAATGTATAACCAATACAGGTGACAGCACTGCTCCACATTACGCCTATGGAAACGCCTGATCCTGCTCCCAATGGAGGCCCCAAGCCCGTCAGTGACCAATCTCCTTCTGAGGGATTTGGGCTCCTCAAAGGGTGTCTGAGTGCTGTGTTACCAATGAACAAGAGCTTCAAGGTCGCTATCCTCCCAAAATCCCATGCATAGGAACAATTCCCACTCTGTGATCCACCAGTGGTCTGGAGAAAGTGGCTGCCTATGGCCGCTCACTCTTGGGCCCACCTGGGCATCTTTCCAAGGAAGAGTGTCCAGGTGCAGCCCCAAAGTCAGCCCTTTGGAGAGGGGCACTGAGCAGGCCCATGAGATGGTCCTTCCCTCTGCTGCCAGGCTGGTGTCAGTCTGCTGGGATCACAGGGGGTTTTGCAGCTACCTCTGAATCTCCACACACTGCAGTGCCCCAACAGCCAATAGACACCAACAAGGTGGTGGTTGGGTGGTCCCTGCCGCGCTGGAAGGTTAGGAGAAGAGCACTGTTAATATCCACAGGCTCTCGCTCGCTCTCCTCATCATCTTTCTGAAATGAAGTTCAAACAGCAACAGCTTGCTAACAGCCTGGGGAGCATGAAGTTCAAGTTCCCATCTCATTAGTAGGGCCCAAGGAAAAGGGGACTTTGGAAAACAATGCTCAGACTCCTTCATCTAGGTGCATTAATGGGCATTTAAGAAACCTTGTGTGTGAAAGTCTCTACCTGTATATCCAATTGGTAGAAACAGATGTGCAATAGGAGCTAAGCTGAGTTTATTCTATTAGGAGTCTCTGAACAGCAGAATGAACAACTGGGGTAAAAAAGAATCAATCACAAAGACAAACAAAGAAAAACCACGCTAACCCTAATTCCTGCTATTTGTTTCATCTGCTGCAAGGGAGGAGGAAACCTGAGCTCTGGCAGCAGGGACACAGCACTAAGGGAGCTGCTGCCCAGGTCTCCAGGGATGCTGCAGTCACGGGGCTCTCCTCCTACTGCTGGGATGAACAACTGCCTCTTCTCTCCACCCTCTTGCAGGAAAGGCTTTATAATTACAAAATAAACTGCAATCACTGTGCTTTCCTGCACCAAAGATACAAACACAAGCACTTTAAATTATTGCCTCTTAATTATTGCTTGAATTTACATATAAAAATGATCTGTGCTGTGGGTTGCTGTCAGGCACTAGTGTTAAGTGATGTTTTCTTTGTAAGTTTTTCTCTTTTGAGAAATGTATTAAGAACATTAGTACAAAAACAAAAAAGTGCTGTCTTTTACAAATTTTCTCTTCAGCACAATTGCCAAAACAGATTCTTTTTCTTAATAGCAAGAAACAGGTTTGCTCTATTCCTAAAACCCAGATCTCATCTGTTTTGCACAACAGATATGTAGCTATGGGTGCATGTTTAAAATGAAACCATACTTACTTGGGTGCATGCCCATGGATGCTCGTTACTATAATGCAGATAACTTGGTGACACAGGGAAAGATGGCAAGGCACAGAGTGTTCTGTATTTGCAAACAGCAATTCTTAAATGTTGCCTTATATTTTCATAGTTATAATACTTAGCAATGTAGTCAAGACAAATTTTGAAACTAGGCTGCAACTGCTGCATCAATAAAGGAGGGAAGCAAGGCCTGCGGTAAAGCAACACCTGTTTCATCTGTTCTAATTAGAAATAGATTATTTACCGTGCAAATCTGATTTCCCCCTGTGTTAATGTTATCTGAAATCAAGCAATAAAGCCACTTCCTTTGTACAGGGCCTTTGTACATACATGACTGGCCTAACACAGTAAATAAAGCACAGAGATCAAACATCGGCAAGCTAAGATGGGAAGGAAGTCTGTTGTCACACAAATGTTTGGGACTAAACTGAGCCTGAGAATTCACACAAAGTCCTTTATCTGAGAAATCCAAATCTCTAATCTCTTATTGAACGTGTCCCAAGGCCATCAGCATGTCAGAGAAAGAGCCTTCACTAGGCTACACAGGATCATGAAAAGAGTGGTATTGCTCTTATTGTCAATCACAAGCTTTGCAGGTCATGTTTATTATTAATTCAACTACACACATGTTTTAATTCACTCTTAAAACTTTGGATTCACAGCTCCCCTTTTCCAGGTTCTTATTTATTTATTTATTGCAGCCAAAGCCTTATGCAGATATGGGGCAGGGGAGAAGAGTTTTACGATCCAGGGTTACTTCACACAAGCTGCAGACTCACTTTGGGGGCCTAAAACGCAAACTCCTAAATGCATATGAAATGCTTTCTGTGTTGATGAATCTCTGAGCCTTATCTACCCAATAAAACTGGGTGCTAAAAGCTCTAGCTACATAAGACAGTTGTCAGCAGTGTTAACTGTTCCTATTGAGGTCAGTGACCAAATTCCCCTTTGCCTTAACAGGAACACACATATGTTTCCATACAATGCATATAACAGAAGCTGATGACCCTACATTGTGTGCAACTCCAAGCAGAGCTTGCACAGCAGAGTCCAGCTCACTGCATTGCAGGCAGAGCAGTTTTGAATTGAATAACTTACTGCCAGTTAGCAAAATCTTTAGTTCAGCAATGCCAGTATGAAGAAAAAGAAAACAAAAAACTCAACATTTGGCTGAGGTGCTGGCAGGTGACGAGCAGCTCAGAGCAGTGTCAGAGCTGGCAGGAAAGCCCTAGTTTTGCACATTGTAACTGCCTCCTCTGACAAGTAACATACAGACAAGCACAGTAAATGCATTTCTGGAAGCACCAGAAAGGCGGTGCTTCCCTCCCATGCCCGTGTTTCCCTGGCTCCGTGCAGGCACACCATTCACTCTACTGCAAATTCTGCAAAGACAAAAGAATTTCCTACTAAAAAGACCAGATTTCATTAGACCAGTTACCTCTTTAAATGTAAGAAATCCTACCTACCCATAGGATTTAGGGACAATAGGAATGAGACCAGGTTAGGAATGAGACTGGTTTAGAAGCTGCCCTCGCCAAGATCAGCGAAGGCCCGTTCTTGCCTCCAGGCTTGGCCTCAGCCAGCTCTCCACTTGCCCTAGTTCAGCAACCCGGGGCACAGAGGTTTCCTCGGCAGCACTTTGGAAGGCTGGCCGGGTGCTCCCGAGCGGGCTCTTGCCATCGGAGCAGCCGGGTCTCCTCTCCCAGCGCACCTGCAGCAGCGCTGCCAGCCCCTCTCCGTGAGCCAACGCAGACGGGCGCGCTTTGCTTTGAGCATACACACGAACTGAGCACAAACGGAAGAAATCACATCCCACCTGCCTTTTCTCCATCATTTTTGGGGTTATTTTTTATTCAAGGGATACACATGATATTTAAACCAGTCCTAGAAGGAAGGAACCAAGATTTTTCAGCTACACGATAGCCCATGCTGCTTTCAAGAATGTGTGATACTGCAGCTAGAAAAAGATGTGTTTTCTCTGAATTACGGCCATTTATTTCTGGCACTAGATATAGATCTTATCTTGGATACATATGACTAGTATTTATGAAACATTAAACAAACAAACAACCAAAAGCCTAAATCACCATCGGGATCTATGAAGTAGTTTAATCATCCTGTAGCAGTTGCTGAACAGGAGCCAGTGCTTGGACCATCCCCCTGTCACTTGTGACACAGGCTAAAAGCAGCTTCTTGCTCACTCCACAGCCATCTGCTCAGCCAGGCAACCTCATGACAGCGTTAGTAGCCGCCTGTTGAAACTGTCCTTGTGCAGCCTCTGACCTGGAGTTGTAGCACACTTGGCAGATCCATCCAGGCGACCTCGGAGACCAAGACTACTAATCTGAGTCAGGAAATGTATTTCATTTTACTTGAAATTCAGTGTTTATATTCAGATAGACTCCATTGGGCATCTTGTGCATTCTTGCACTGCATCAAGCAGCTTGCTAACATGAATTGCAGGGGGAAGAAAACCAGCATGTTTAAACAGAAGCTTTAAGTTTTTGTAGTGGTGTTTTAAGTTCTTTGTATTATTCTTGTGGAGTTCTCAAACAGTTAACTCTAATAAAAGCTTTTTATATTCTTCTATAATTTACAGAGAGCCTGAAAGGTGCTTATGTAAACTGTAAAACAGCCTGAATTGCATTTATTTCCTTGTCCTATGTAACTTTCTCCTGTGAACAGCCCTTTGTCTGGAGAGGAAGCCTAATTCATCATTTGCTTTCTTCAAGACTATTTACTAGGTGAAAACAGTTCCAGAGTTTGTTAAAAACCGAGGCCTTTAACAATAAAATATAACCAGATACTCTTCGCAAAAGGTTATGTACCTCTTCTGCAAGAATAATAAACAGTTAATACATGATTAATACACTTAGAATGACCGAAACAAAAAAGAATGCTGTGTATCATTTCAGGGGGCAAAGATGTGAGAACATAAACATCCCTGTTCTAGAGAGATTATTCACACTTCTAGGGCAGTGTATGGACCAACACTAAAAAACGCCCAAATCCATCCAGGAATGTAGGAGTCCAGCTTAAAGACCAAGGGCGGCCAGAAACTTTTCATGCTTACCTGAGTAGAATTTCAATTAAAGTCAGATGAGCAAATGAGGAACTAAAGAAAAATAATCTATGAGAAGAAGTGCTATAATGATTCTTTTAACTTGTGTAAGGAACAAAACTGAAGCCACCTGTGGGTCTGAAGACCTCGACCAAGAAAGAAAAGCAGGAAAGGAGAAGGGAAAGAGGCAATAAATGTGCAGTTAGTGCAACAGCAGGGAAGCAATGGGGGCTTATACCATCAAGAAGGCTCCCACAAAATTTTCACAGGACATTGCAGTTTCCAAAATACAATTCAGTACCTTTTTTTTTCCCCTCCTTTTTAATGTAAAATCCCTTTTATATACATACATTTTTCCAAGGATCCTCACTTTACCTCCTTCTACGTCTAGCAGTTCTCATCATGGCTCCAGAGTAGCTTTAATATCAAAACAGAAACAGGCAATAGTAGTTAAAAGAAGTGCAGCAAATATGACAGAGGGTAGGGACACAACTTATTGTAAATGCTCGTTTTTTTTTATTTTATCAAAATGCTTCAGATTTCACTGCAAGATCTGAATCAGAGCAGCAATACATGTGGCTACTGCAACACTTGGCTGCTGTAACACTTCTATAGGCATCAGCATGACAGACTTCACACATATGACTAAAACTTAATGCGTTCAAGTCACATGAGAACTGAACCAGAACCATTAAGAGTAGGAGTGACAAATTATTTTTAGTCATCTTTTCATTATTCAGCTTTGAGCACTCCACAAGGAAAGAGATCTAAGCATAAGTGACCTTGCATTATTGCACTAATGTACCAAGAATTCATAATTACAGGCGGCCACTGTAACACAGAACTATTACAGCAGGTTTGACTGGGCCTCATGGGGTTTGTTGATAAGTACATTTGGTTAAGTATTTAGACATAAGAGATTTCAGCAGGTGTCACAGATTCTGTATAGAAATAGTATTGACTTTACCTAGAGTTTTAGAAAGTAAGTAATCAAATGACTAAGATCTGCTTAAGACACCTTGAAACAAGAGGTACAAAACAAAATACAATTAAAATACATATATTTCCAGTGCAAAAAAAATTCTGAAGAGCACAAACCTTTCTTGAAACTCACTCTCACCCCAATAAAGCTAAAATATCAACCAATAAGTAGGCAATCAACCATCCAGGTGATATGGAAGATTCATCTGTTGCATTAAAAGTACAAAGCTAAGAAGAATGCATAATGTTTTATTTTTAACCTTATTTACAAAAAGATATTGCACCAATCCATTTTCATTTTTTCAGTTTAACATGTTAACGAAAAGCCTACTATTTACAAAGTTAAAAACAGAAGTGCAAAAGCAGACTGAAAGACACCAGAAATAAAGTTTATTTAAATTCCTAAGTACAGTTTGTTGCCTGACTATAACCCACATCCAGTACGATCCAAAACAGTTTGTACCATATATATCTGTAACCTCAGAAATTGTTGAATTTCTCTGTAGGTGTAAACCTTATTTCTTTTTATGCTATCAGAAGGCTTATGTAAGTGTAAAGGCTAAGTTTAGCTTAACAACCGTGCTTCTCTGAAGAGTCATACAGTTTTAGGCAAATCGAAATAGCTACATAGTATTATGTTTGTATTAAAAAGTAGTGATAAGTCAGAGATGATTGTTTTCCTTCCTCCTAAACAAGATGAGGAAAGTCTTGCTGACATTTCAGGAGTGACCATTTCAAGCACTCCACTAGCCAGTGTTCTTTCCTTAGCACAGCATACGGTCCTGGCTCAGTCTATCTGCCGGTGGGACCATCGTGATGCATTTCTGGCGAGTAGGTCAGTAGAACAATCATGACCCAGAGATGAAGCAATGCCTGGGAAGAGAAAAGAGAATTACTTTTAAGCACTAGTTATCATCAATTAAAGCAGTAGTAAATGTGCCACTGATCTAAAAAAAGCTAGTCTTGTAGAAACATTATTTTATACAGTTACTCGTAGAAGAACCAAGTCTCCTTTACAACTGAAGTGCTGAGCCACATTCTGAAAGAAATTCACTTACAGAACAAAATTTTTATGTAAACAGGAAAAATAATGGAGCTTCCTACAGATTTATATTTGCTGCCTTGTCCTTCCTTGCATCCCCTAATACTCCAGGCACGCTCTCTGACACCCGGTCTAGCCCACAGAGCAGATTAGCTGATCTGTCTGCAGTGACTGATAAGCTGCTGCTCCTGCGCTGACTTGCTAATACCAGGCAGTGTAAAACAGCCAAGTTCTGTCTCCCTTCTCCTTAACAGGGCTGCTAATTTAAGTCTCTATTCTCTACTGAGGCATTTTCACGAACTTGCTAGGAACGTTAATTCTCATTCCAATTTGGCTGAAATGATCTAATCTGTGTAGAAATTGCTGGGGACCTAGCAAGGGAGATAACAGATGAAATAGAGAAGCTGCATTTCCTTAAAAAACAGATTAGTGATAATGACAGGCATTAGTGATTAGTCAATAGTCACAGCCAAGCTTCCAGCTATCCATGACTTCCCGTGCTGAATAAGAACACCTGCCATCGACCGCCCGATATAGGATTCCTATGCAATCACCATTCATTTGAGTAGTCTGAGTAGCAGCTTAGGCAGTAAAAATTCACTGTTGATCCAATGAATCTTATTCACATAGTGAGAAATCTAAGTCATAAATAGGAAGAAACTGAAGATAAGAACATAAACAGTCCTGTTCCTTCCAGTACTTAACAAGGAGGAAAATGCAATTGCAGAGGAAAGTTGTCGTTTCCTTTATTTAGATGTGCCTGCCAGCTTTATATCCTGAAACAGTGTCAGCTATTCCGAGAGATTCTGTTTAGAAGAAGTATGATGCCTGCTCAAGGCACATGTTTTCCTTCATTTGGAAGGCTCAGCTAAGGGAGTATTCCCCAGCAGGGCAGGCTGTACTTTAATGCTGGTCACTTCAACCGACAGAGGCACCTGCCCTCCTGTGGAAAAGGGAGGAATTTCAAGTCTGCCAATCTCACCTAATTCACATTACAAACTTTGAACTATTTGGGAGCATCTAGTAAGAAAAACTTGGTACTTTTTCAGCCATTAGAAACATGTGACTATTCAGCCTACTTTAAAAGAGATACTGAGCTGTTAACTATGTAGTCTTTTACTTTTACATATATTTTATGCCTTTCAATTCATCATGTATCATACGAAACTGTTGTAGAAATCTCAAATCATCTTCTCACTATGAAGGAGGCTTACTCACCATATAAATGATTACAAAGACTCTTGCTATGGGATACCGCCTTAGGAAGATTCCCAGACGAATGCTATATAAATACAAGAGAAAAACAAAATGTTTAAGTCAACACCAGGCAACAAATCCGGTTCCTTTCATTATAGTTAGCACAAACTTAGAAACACCAGTTTATTCTACAGACACGGCTTTCTGTATTTCTGAGCTGAATTTTACTTCTCATAGTCAAGATATTCAATTAGAAAATTCCTAATTCAGACCATGTTTGCAGACTGAATGTTTTTCTGCTAACAGGCTACAGTCAGACTTTGTGAAAAACAGCCAAGATGTTTACGGCTGTATGGGCATTTTAAAACTAAAAATTTGCCAAATTTTGTGATTCCAGAAACTGTAATGAAAACCAATTTTCAAAGATATTTAAGCAATAAAAACTTTGGATTCCAAAACTTTGGAAAAAAAAGGAATAGTTTACTGCTGTTTTTTTCTTTTCATTAAAGATATGAGTTTTTCAATTCCATTGCTACAGCACTATAAAGTTTACTTTGTAAAGAGATTATGATGCTTCAAAGTGAAGTTTAGTTATTAAATCACCATGATCCCTAGACACAGAAATGCTGCTATCCTTTACAATGGAAAATTACCATAGAAACACAAAGGACATTTTTTAAGGATATCCTACTTTTCAAAGATGAAGAAATATTGCTTTTGTTCCCCCTTGCTATTTGATCCAACCTTCAGAAAAAAACATTCACTGACAGGGAACACAGATACCGAGAGATCAAAATCAGTGTTTGGCAGATCCAGATTTACTTTTGTTTACTAATTTCTAGATCAGATTATCTTTTCTGGAAGGCAAACAGCTGCACTTGGTCAGAACCCAACATCCTGTTGGATGTCTAAACAAAATTGAAGAATCCATAGGACACTCCAAGCATACAGGACACTGCCCCACTGTGCTGTCCTTCACAGATGGATTTAAAATATTTCTGATATAAGAAAGCATAAACCACAAATCATTTTATACATTGTTGTGTTCAATATACTGGTTTATTGCCTCCCCCTTTCCCTCCCAACTTCCTTTTGACACAAGCAATTCAAAAGAGAAGCTCTACCACCTAGAAAAGAAATCCAGTAACAAATAAGAGCATTTCATCAGGAAATTCTTACCTAAATTGGTCTATACTACTGGCAGCTTTGCGAACTCTTCCATACATTCCTGCCATATTAGAATCCATGTCATTGAAAAGGACAGGAACGTTCCGCATACGAGCGCCTATTTAAAAAGTTGAGCCAAACCAAAAAACTCTTTAGTGTAAAATCAGTTGTTATCCAACTAAAACAACTTGGCAGTGCACAACCTAAAGATATACAAGAGTAATACTAAATTTGAAATTCATCCGATTTGTAAATTTTGTTGAGGATAACAGAATACGTTGCAAGGATTGGACTATTAATAAAAATAAAACCAAGTCCAAAGTATCCTGAACTAAGCTTAAATTTGTTTCAATTTACTAGAGGGACATCATGATATTCAAAACTATGAAGTAGAAAACAGTAGTTTTGGCTTTTTTGTCAATACTCAAATGTCTAAAACAGTTATCTTGATTGTACAAGTAAACTGTAAATTTACTGGATATAGCCAAAAATAGACTCTAATTTAAAATTTGCTAGTTCTCCTTCATAAGGAAACAAAAAGAAGTCTGGACTGTCAGTTTTAAAAACAAAGTACAATTAACCAAGACGTATAAAAGGTAGCTACCACACACATGCAATTAGAAAATTTGACTGCAAGAAGTAACATTATACAGACTTATCCATTGCTGAGGTTTTCCCAGTAACACAGGATTAACTCTGCACAGTATAGATGAATAAATGTCTGCAGAACCATATATTCTCATATATTCTTATCCTTACAAACTCAAGGCATTAGGAAAAATAGAAGTCTTAACTGCATAAAGGACAGTTCTAGAAATTTTCATATTTACCTTCAGAACCATCAACTCCTGCCATATTAATGGAAGGTCCATTAGTACTCGTGCCTTGGATTGCCTTGAGCTGTTGTTCAAGTCGTTCCAGTTGATAAACAAGAGAGTTTTTCTCTGTGCTGAGGCTCTCTAACATGGTCTGCTTCTGAATAAGTGTTTCTGTCAGCTGATGAAGCCGATTCTCTAATTCTGTCTGACTGCTACTACTCAGAGCCTTGTTTGTGAGCTTAAAAGAAAATTCAATATTTAAAAAAATCTGACCAACACAACAATTTTATAAAATTGCTATGTCCAAAAAACAACCTTAACACAAACAAACAAATCCAATGAACACATTTCAGAACTTTCATGGGGTTAACAGGACCAAAACCATTATCAATGAGCAGAGGCAACTATAAAAATAAGTCTCTATCTCTTCACTGCTCCCTTCTTGCATTCTGCTCAGCTCAAGATTGTACTGTGTATTCAAAATACACTGCAACCCATTAGTAGATCCACAATGTTTTCCTTACTTTTAAGCCACACTTTTATACTTTTATACTGAATCATAAAAGTGTTCATATTTACAATTTTCTATGCAGACACAGTACCTGATTCCTGAGCTTCTGAATTTCTTCCTCTCTGTCTTTTATTCTGCTTTGCAAAGTATTTTTTGTTCGATACAGTTCTTCCTCAGTGTAATGGAGTTCCTATGAAAATGATTACAATCACAAATTAAAATTTTAGCTATACATGTATTTTGAGAGACATTCTGCTATCTAGTGTTTCATGCTAGAGCAGGAGTAGACAAAATAACACAAACTGAAATTTAATCTCAGATAGAAGCATCTGATTTTTAGATGCTGGGGCGGGAGGAGAAAATTGGAAAACTGTGTATAAAGGCAGAACCTCCAAAACTAACCAATTCTTGTGGAGATTGACCAAATGCAAACACTAATTCCAACTAGTTTATTGTGTAGCCACACAATTTCATTGGAATCACGATTCATCTTCTTTATACTCTCACCCTTTATTATATTGCTGTCTTAAAAGGATGTCAATTATAGAACATAAACATAGAGTAAG
>JAUBOD010000445.1:7045209-7058143 GCA_032353885.1 Nothura maculosa
AAGCGAGGAGCCTCACGGCCCCCTAACTGCGCATGTGCTCCCTGCCTGCATGCCAAGGTGTCCAGGGGGGCAGGTAACAGCGTGTGTCCAGCTCCTGCCCCACCAACTGACCCAGGATGCTCCTTTGAGCCTTAGGAAGGGACACACTGAGCTTTCTAGCAGTCTGCTGGACTGAGCTTTGCCTCATTCACCACAACAGCAGCACATTTACTGTTGAAAAGCTATTTCAACATGACCACGGTTGCCGTGTGGAGTCCTCTTGCAGTGCTTAAGTCGCACCACTGGAGTCAGCCTAGAGAAGCAGCAGCCATCACGGCCCTGGAGCCATTTGTACTGATCCCATTGCTGAGGTTCTTTCCCAGCCTGCCTATGGAGGTGGGGTGGCTGTGGCAGGGTGCTGCAGGAGAAGAGTCTCCCGCCTTCCCCAGGCCAGGGTGATCTGACATCTCTGGCAGTACCTGGCCAGAGTTACTTGGTTCAACACTGCACTCCAACCAAAGCTTGCTTTGCCTGCCCCTTCCCCTGCTGCCTGCCAGGCACTGAGCAAACCTGGTGTCCACACAGCATGGATACATGCCTGGAAAGAACAAAGAGGCATAGGCTCCGCAGGGCTGCTGATAGTAGTTTATATAATATGGTCACACAGCCCAGGTGGCTCACAGAGCCCAAGAAAGCCCCTCGCTGCAGCAAGTCTGCAGCACTGGCATTTCTTTCTGAGCAACAACCTGCCAAGCAGCATGGCTGTGAATAGTGACAGTGAGCTCAGAGGGAACCATAACAACCCTTGCAAATCAACTCACGGCTTTGCAGGTCTATTGACAGATGAAAAGGTGCACCACACTTTGCATGTGCTACTTGAGAGCCTTTGTAAAAAGTCTTGATTCTTTTTTTCTTTCTTTTAATTCTTCAGTAGTTCTTCAAAAAACTTTGAAAGGCAGATCGCTCCCCAGCAGTTCGGCTGGCACTTATTTGATTTTGATACCCATGGCACACAGGTCTGATTTTGGGACCAATCTTTGGTTAATTTTAGTCTGACTCCCTTTGGACTGCAGAGATTTAACACTGTCCTGGTTTCCACGTGCTCCACTGCCCATCCATATCATCCACTTTCTTTCCCCTTTCCTATGATCCGGCTGCTGCTGTCGGGTCCCCCAGACACTGCAGGGCTCTTCACTAGTAAATCAATAGCTCGATGTTGTCAGGTCCAAAGCCTGGTTACTCTCCAGAAATACCCAGGGCAGTCCTAGCTTCCCTCCTTGCATGTTTCTTCTTTAGCCTGATCCCCATCAGATTACTTTAGGCCAATTGATTGTGAACGTTACGGCACAACCAGAGCCTGCTTAGGTGAAGGCCTTTGGCAGACACACGCAGCTTTTGCTCCCGGGTCTTAAAATAACTCGTAGCAGGGGGCAGCTAAAAGGCACTGGTAGGGAGCTCGCTGAAGCCCTGGTCCTGGGGGAAACAACAGTCAGTGGGTTAGAAGTGTTGTACCCTGGAAGCTAAGGGTCTGTTTTTGTAAGGTTGCAAGGAAGGATTCCACTCGCAACCTCTAATCCTGAAAATCTGTTTCATATTTCATAATTCAATGCGCTTATGCAATTTAGTCTATGGGAAATTTAAGTCTGCAGAGAATGAAGGGCTGCAGAGGTAGAAAAATCAAGAGAATTAGCAAGATCTGCCTGCCTGGATTTATTAAAGTAATAACCTTTACTGGTTTACTGGTGGAATTCGCAGGTAACAGAACACTAAAGAAAATGACTATGCTTAAAAAGAGAAGGGTGTTTAATTCCAGCCCTTTTGACATTCATATTTTAATTGAGGTTGCTACAATAGGCAAATTACTAAGTTCTTAATTATTTTAAAATAATTTCACCATATCAAACATGGAAATAAATATACAATTAACCAGACACAATCATAAAACCAATTTGATTAAAACTATTGTACATGTAAAACTGCTGGTGAAGATTTGCAAACTTTTAGAAGAAAAATATAAAGATAAAAAGGCCTGTGCTACTTGATTTTAGTAACAGACATATGATGGAAAATGGTTTCTTAGTGAACATACAGGGTCAGCTTGCATGGTCTTTAAATACATGGATTTTCAAGGCAATGGCATGTTTTGAATATTAAGATAGAGATGGGATTGTGCTACAGGTGGCAATTCTATGCCACTGAATACATCAGCCAAGATTCACTTATTCCAGCTGGGTGAACAGAGATCTTGCAAGGCATAAACACTATTTCTCAGCTCTAAACAACACTGAGAGCGTGTGCACTCCTTTCCCAGGCCTTGTGCGCTGAGGTGATTGACACCTACCATAGTTTGTTATAGGCTAAAAGTCAGCTCTTCTGTAAGACCTGCGGATTAGTTCTCAACTGTCTGCTTGCAGTCTATGAAGCAAACTGGTTGCTGTACAGAGGTCCTGAGTTTGATGCTTCAAGTTTTCCAACGCGTCAATGTTCTCCTTGAATGCCCCTTTGATTTCTGAACTTGGATTCTGCTGGGAAATGCCCTGTACTCAGACAGCATCTACACTTAGCACACTCATCTGCCCTGTGTCGAAGGCCAACCCTCAGAGACCTTCTGAGACCTGCAGATAACAGAGGATTTCATGAGATTAAACCACCTGAGCCCTTCAAGGACCACGGCATACACAGTTCGAGAGCAGCACTGCTCTCAGAGAAAGTCTGACTCCCTGACGAGAGGAACGGGTGGCTTCGTGTGGTCTATTGGTTTATAAATAAAGTGGAAATCTTTCTTGGTTTCACTCTTCAGCAAGGAAGCTTTGATATGGTGAGGAAGGGCGTCTTTGTGCAGCTGCAACCACTGCTCATCGACATAAACAAAGAGTCTGTAGTCCTTGGGCTGGGCGACGTCGAACTTCTCTGCGCACTGCTGGCTGAGCTGCTCGGCCGTGGTGTCACCTCGGGAGGCCAGAGTCCTTGACTGAGCACCAATCTCCAGAAAGGAGATAGAGATGAAATCCTGCAAAGAGCCATGAGGACAGATCTTGCAATTAATGCATTCACTTTGGGACCAAAAGAAGCAAAAATCAGCCTCAAAGCTCTAGCTGACTCCCAAACCCTCCCACATCTTCTCCCATATCATCCTTCAGTGCCCTAAATATCCTCTCCTTACTCTCCTCTGAATATGAGCTCTGAATCAGCAAATACTTAAACTAACAAATATTTAACCAAATAATTAACGCTGGCAAAGACATAGGGTTACAGAACATTGTGTCTATGAGGTTTTTTGTTGATTTTAGTGAACTCCTTTGTTTGCAGTCTGCCACAGTTCCCTTTCTCTATAGTTCCTGAAAAATTAAGATGCAAAGAAGTAACAGACCAGAATAATAAGCCCAAAATCTCAAACATTTCAACTTAAAACCTCATGAAACAGAAAAGGACTGGCAATAGAATGACCTTTATAACAGTATGGTCACCCAAGCAGCACCTCGAGAGAGTGTCCTCTAAACTTTCTTCTGTCAGCAAGGAAACAAAAGAAGAACTTCTGCTGGAAGGCTGATTTATTCATATCCTGTTTCAGACAGCGACATCTGTGGACAACTTTTCCCAAGCTCAGCTCATGAGGAACAGAATTCATAGGGCCTTTAGCCATGGAGGTACTCACATGTTTAATTGATAACTGTGAAATTTAAAAAATTCCCAGATTTTTTTGTCAAAAAACCCTCAGGTTCCCCAGCAGATAGATATGAAAAAGCTGTAGCCTCTGGAACTGCAGATGGTTGCAGAGGACCTTACTCCCTCAGAATTGCCAAAAGAGACCAATTAAATGATAGAACTTTGCGAAATATTTGGCAAAGGCCGTAAGAAAGGCCATGGTCACCTCAACCCCTGGCTACAAACCTCAGATCTCACCAAAGTTGACTTTTGGCTGTGGGCCTGTTGTCCTGTGCCTTTTGACTCGTGTCCTGCTGCACTGCCTACTCTCTGGTTTTAGGCTGCCTCCTCCAAAGGGGGCTTCAGCATTATCCTCTCCAGCACTGATTTCCAACTCCCCTCTCTGCTTCAACATCTCACTGTGCATCTGACCTTGTATCCTGTCCAGAATGGGTGACCCAGCCATGGCAGCAACCGCCTGTGAGCAGGGCAGAGGGGAGATGTGCAAGGGACATGGACCTCATCAGCAAGTTAGTTACGTTAACCTCCGACAGACTTGAGTGCCTATGGAACTACCCATGGTTCGCAGGAACAGAAAATGGCCCCCACACTGTTGGAGAGTAAGGGAATCTCCTGGAGAAATGTGGAAATTGCTTGCTCCATGCTAGCTACTGCTCTGAGCTCGTGTCAGAGCAGCACGTGGGATTCAATGGTTATTTAATGTGTCTCCATCCACCATTCACATGTTCTGAGATCATCAGGGTCTGTTTTGACTACACTATAAAAAGGAAATGGCCTTATGGGTCATGTCTCAAGCTCAAGAAGCCTCCTAGCTGCTTTCCTCTTGGCCTTCATCATTTTGGTTTCATGACGTGAAGGCCTTACAAGCCCCATGACGTGGCCTTGGCTGCCTCCCTGTGGGCCAAGGCCTCATAGCAGGGTGCAGAGTTGGCAGGACATCCCAGGGCTGCTCCTGCCTCCAGCTCTAGCCAACACCGACCTGCCTTTCAGGTGTCTCCGGGTCCTCCTGCAGCTTGTTGCCACTCATGCCCTCTCCTGTCCCTCCACAGCCTGCTCACATCTCCTTAGCCTAGCCCACCAATTCCCCTGGCCCAAGGGCCATAGAAGACAAGGAATTCCTTGCCTCCCTGTCACAGCTCCTCACACAGGCAGCCTCCTCTGGGACGGAGAATAGAAATCTCTCTGTAGTCATGTTTCAAATGATACACTTATGATAGTACTTCAAGACTTGAAAATGCATTTTGTAAATAATAAATATTTTAAATGAGTGTTTTTCTGAAGATTTTGAAATCATGCACAGTACATACTGTTGCATTTTAATAGTGATTTGTGTTAATTTAAATAATAATAATAATTTCCTATAAAATATTTAAGTATGGAGAAGCCATGTTCATGTTCCAGGCTTTTCCTCTGGAACTAATGCCAAATACCTGCACTGAGGAGCGGGAAGCTCGGGCCTTGTTCAGCGTCCTCCGTCGCTCCCAGCGGTGGATGGAGTCCTGCACCTCCACGCTCAGCTGCCGCGTGACGGTTATTTTGTCATAGTTCTTGATGTGCTCCAGGGCTCCGTAGGTGGTTGTTAAATAATATGAACCTATGAAAAGAGAAGGAGGTAATCATTGTCTATAAATACCTAAATATCTCAAGGGAGGGACTGAGGAAGATGGGGCTGGCCTCTTTTTAGTGGTAGCCACCAACAGGACTAGAGGAAATAGCCACAAACAGAAGCATCAAAAGTTCCACAGGAACTTAAGGAAAAAAAAATTAATAGTGCGGGTGACAGAGCACTGGAACAGATTGCCAAGAGAGAGGTTGTGGAGTCTCCTTCTCTGGAGATCTTCCAAAACCTCTTGGATGCAGCCCTGTGCCATGTTCTAGGTGACCCTGCATGCGCAGGGGGTTGGACTAGATGACCTCCGGAGATCAATTCCAACCTTAAGGAATCTATGAGGTCTAGCAGCTCATTTCCTCTCCTTTGCATGTGCCATGGCAGCCTGGTGTCCAACACATGGAGCATGAGCAAGGCTGGAGCTCCTGCCTTGGTGCAGGGAGCACAGGGGAGCTCAGTATTCATTCAGGAGTGCTGTCACTAACTGAAGGTGACTGAACTGAGATAGGATAAATCTGGGTGCAAATATCTCAAAAAAAAAAAAAAACACCACCCCAGTATGACAGGGTAAAACACCCACAGCCAATTCTTTCTACTCAAGAATTTCTTGACTATCACTGTGTTGGCTGCAACTGCTAATAAACACCAATTGCAACAGGTAGGGAAGAAGCTGGACTATTCTCCTATATAAAAACAGTCTTCATCAACAGAGATAAAAGATGAACTCCCTTAAGAAGGCAGAGTTGAATATAAGGAACCTGCTGCTTCAGCAGACAAGGGGGAAGCCAATGAAAATAGAAGAAAAACTAAAATATTTAAAATATTGCCTTGGAGCTGGGAGGCAGTGTGTGCTTTTAATGAGTTGTGCAAGAGCTGCCGTTGCCTGCAGATGGCACCTGCACACCATGCAGCCTCCCACCAGTGCAGCCTCTCAATACCGCCTCTAAAGGGCCTTGCCGTCACTGCGACAGGTTGCATGATGCTGCCTAGGAAACATTTTAACAGCAAAGAAACTTTGCAAATTTTAAAGCACTATTTGTTGTAAATGTTAGTCTAACACAGGTGAGACAAAGATGTCATATTAGACTTTCTGTACTCGGCCAGACCTTTTAATGGCCACAGCCATGGGAATTATCCCATAAGTATGGAGGATTGAGACCAGCTCTGAAAATGATTGTTTTTCTTCGCTGTCTCCCACAAAGTGCTGCTGAAAATGGGCCTGTAGGTGCAACTTCTTTCAGTTTTCCTTCCTCTTTGACTGGAATATATATTTCATGTAAGTTTAGTGTGTTGGCCTCGAAAGAACAGTATGCCCTTTTGAAATTAAGAACCTGTGGGCAGCCTAGTTACTGAAAACAGCTTAGTTAAGCCAACAAAATTACAGTTTTAGGCTAATGCTTTTTCTCTTAACATGTTTTTCTTATCAGCAGGAAACATTTGTCAATTTGCTAATAGAATTGTATTGCCCCTGCACATTCCGTGCTCTGTGCTCGCTAACAAGCTCTTACTCACAGCCCTTACACCTCCGTTTAATATAAATAATGTTAGTTTGTTATTATTCATCCAGGACTCCTTTCTACAGCCTCACCACTTACTAAAATCAAGTGTAAAACAGAACATATTTGGCAGCTATTTGGCAAAAAAAATGATCAGTGTTCCTAATTCTGACACAGCCCTGTTGCTGTTAGTAGTGCTTGCTTCCCAGGCTGTAACTGAGAAGTAAAAAGCCTAAAATTCCCTGTGGTATTTTCCCCTTCAATAACATAGCTCGTTATTCACATGTGAACCCAGTCCTCTCTAACCCTACTTCCCTTTCTCTGCCTCGCTGTTAACACCCTAGGAGAGGACACTGGCAAATTTTATTCAAATATAAGGCATGGGAAGGATGTATGGCCCCAAGCATACAATAAAGTTTAAGAAATGTGTTCTTTTCTCATCGCAATAAATAAGTGTTGGCACAGTAGATTGCAGCAGTTCAGTTTTGGACCAAGGCCTTAACTTATCAGCCTTCAGGCTAAGGAACTTTAGATGTCCCTATATAGGTTACTAACAGAGCAAATTAATTCTCATCTGTGCTCAGTGCCTGCCTTTCCAACTGGCGTCTGAGGGCACTGAAGGCTACGCAGCACTATTAAAAACATTCAGATCATTTAGCAATTGTGTTAGAGCCTATATTTTGAGAAGGTTGTTGAAGCTTAGCCACAAAGCCTAGCTAGAGATCTGCCCCTTGACACTTTCACAAATGCTGAAGTGAAGTAAATAATAATTTCCACAAAGAACATCCCAAGATGTGCTATGCTGAAAACACTGTACTCTACCTTCCCCTAGCTGCAGAGCAGGGTCCATGAGCTCCATCATATACTCCACATTCAGCAGGACTTCAGCCAAGTTGCTTCGGGCCAACACATACATGAGCACAGGGAGGAAGTCGTCTGCACCGTATGGCTTCCCTGAACAAAGAGAAACACAGAGTGGTCCCAATAAACCCACCACCAAGGCACGTTCCCACTCAGCAGCCATCACTTCTCACCCAGCATGTTGGTTTATACCGTATGAAGAGTTAAAGCTCAAATATGCCACTAAGGAAACAAAAGAGAAAAACAAACAAACAAGAGTAAGTAAAGTTCCTCCTAACCCATAATATGAGCTTCAATACTCTTACTGGGTTGTATTTTTGTTATTAGCTGGGAAAAAAAAAAAAGTAGTCATCATGGATCAAAAATAAGGGGCAAAACTGAAAGGATGCAAAGGCTGAATACTGCTAGTTTGACCCTGTGATTTGACACTGGCATCAGAAGCATAATTCAGATGTGCAGTGGTAGCAGCAAAGTTGCTACATGAGTTAACAGTACTTATTCTCTTAGATCTACTCTGTGTTGGAGTCAGATTTGTTAAAAAAAGGGGGTTTGAGACAGTGGTTTTTACAACTGAGGAATTCTGTGATGATTTCCCTACCTGTTCCTAATTAAACTGGTCTCACAAGAGTTGGGTTTTAACAGGAATCCTCATTCCTGTCATAGTGTCTAGGTGAGAAAACTAAAAAGCTTCCATATTTGCAAAGGACAAGCTTGTAGACTGCTGTGCAGCAGGTGCTACAGGAACAAATTCTGGTGGGCTCAAAATTTCCTGTGCTTAAAACATTCAGATCAGCAAAGTCAACAAACAGATATTATATGTTATCTGTAAAAGCTCTTTAGGATCCCTGAGGAGAAAAAAAAAACATACATGCTGACAGTCATCATTACAAATAATTACTACTTAAAATGGAACCCAAAGTTCCACCACATAAGCTACAAAGAAAACACAGCTTTTCTTATTTGAAAGATGTTGTCACAAAAAAAGGGGTCTGATGCTTTCACTTTCTACCAACATGTCAGTAATTCATCATGGATATCTTCTCAACACTCAGGAATGAACTTCCCTGTCAACCCAAGCCCAGAATATTTTCATCTTGAACGTTCTCATCACTGCATTAGGATGCATTGGTTTCATTGGTTTGGAACCAGCCATGATTGTCTTGCTTCAGAACTGTCTGCCTGCCCCCAAGAAATCAGTTATCCCTGAGGAAGCTTCAGTGAAATTATGTCCCAATCATTGTTTTCGGTTTGTCGTCCACATGCCCTTACATGGTTTGGAATAAATTCCTCTTTCTCAAATGTTCCTTAAAACTGACTTATTTCAAATCTTTGCCATGAGTCAGCTTTCCTTATTTATCATTTATAGTTAGTGTGGATTCTCTGCTGGCAAAGATATTCTTCTGAAGCCTCAAATAAGCATGAGCTTAGTTCTTGATTAGAAAAAAAAGAGAGAGAGAGAGAGAGACATAGAGAGAGAGAGAGAAGTGAGGCATTATATAAAATCCAGTAAAATATCTAGTGAACAGAGAGTTGATCCAGATAAAACAAAGTGTTGGAGGATGATTCTGAGAGCTGTAATTCACTCCAGTTCTAACAGTTGGATACACCACAACACAAGCTATTTACGAAAGATGGATTAACAATTTCAGTTCTATTTGATTTTCTATGGTTGTCTTTAGTCAAATGAGACAGTCTTTAACCAAGCTGTAAATGAGCTCAATTGTTCGAATAACATCTGGCTGGACATTTTGTTTGTCCTCTGTTTTCTTGGCTAGCGTCTCTGTGAAAGCTTCAGTTCATCACTGCCATGTATATGAACATAATACAAACATAATATTAGTACATAATAGAAAATATTAGTACATTAGTATTTAATAATGTATAGCTAAAAAAAAAAATGACTCAACTGAGACATGAAAACTTACTGGAAAAGGTGCACACAGAAAAGCCCTACTTTTATCTGCTTTTCACCAGATTAATCAGAACTAACACCTTTGATGCCAATAGAGTTACTTTTGTATAAAAGCAGTATAAGAGAAGATGAAATCTAGTACCAAAGAGATTGCTAGTCTCTTATTTTCCCCACCATTATTGTTTTTTTTTTCCTTGATCGTGCTGTAGTTACTGAACTGTGCTTGAGTGGCATGGATTGGGTACTCCTCCTTTTTTGAAAGGCAAGGGATTTCCAGTGAAGCACCAAGACCAGTTTTCTCTTCCCTGCAACAACTTCTTTTCTTCAAGACCAATCATCTTGTTTCTACTAGAATATCCAAGCTGCCAATCCATAGCATGAATTCCTATCTACTGGAGAAAAATCTGCTCTTTTTTTAAAGAGATCACTTACCAGCCAAGAATTTGACCAACTGATGTAGCAGGGGAAATAGTGGCTTGGTATTGAAAAATTTAGTGTCCCCAGTCATCAACTCTAAGTGCCAGTGAAATGAATGCTCAAGGACATTTTTTCAGGACTCCTGCAGAATCTCTTTATTTCTCTCTTACTGACTAAAAATGGTTGTATTTACCAGCAGGCATTGAGTCAATTATTTTTAACTGCTACCTCATTTCCCTAAGCTGATTTAGCTGTTCTTCCCACTAGTCCTTGTTATAAAACTTTCTCAACTTTAAGATTTCATTGGAATATTGGAGAACTATTTCTGCAGTCCCAGGCTTATATGCCTTAATTACAAAAATCTGATATACAGTTTCCTTTGGATTAATAAACTCAGAGTAGGGGTGTTTGACTGCAATAATAGAAAGAGTACTCATTTCCCATATGTTATATAGGCTCACAACCTGCATAAATTACTCAACTTCATTTTAATCTGCTTGTGGGTATATGAAGCCTGATGCCTAAATATGGATGTCTGCAGCTAAAGCTGAAGGCAGAAGCTGTAAATGTCAATAAGACAAAAGCAGAGCTAGTCATCAAGGATTTAGCTCTGATTTTAGACATGACTTCATGTGTTGCCACAGACTTCCAGTGCTGATTAAGGCAGGTCAGACTTCCATATATCATGTCTATCCAAGGAGCAGTTACAGTCGACATCTCAATGGTTTCTCTCTATTGTCTGTACATGGAGTCAAGGTTGAATGCTCAGGAGGGCAGGGAGTTTAAGCCTCTTCTCCTCTTTATTTTGGATGTTGGGGTGTGCACAGGCACGTACAGACTGAGCACAGTCCTAAGATGTTCTCTGTATGAATCTCCCATAGGATAATGGGGACCAGAAGACACACATTAAAAATCAGCAGCTCAAATGCCAGCAGCAGCAGCTAGGCAGGGGGGCACAGATGTGCACGTAAATGAGGACAAATCCCTTGCGTGACAGGTCAATGCTGCAGTGTCCAGCAACTGCAGCAGGGCTCTAACCCAGGCTGCCTCCTTGGCTCTGCTTCCACTCTGGGCCAGAGCCAGGTGCCAGGCCTGGTGTTTAGCTCTGTCTGTGGTGTCCCAGAGAGGGGTTTCTTTGCAGCTGGCAGAGGTAAATCCAGCCCTGACCTTGCCAGCAGTCGCTGTGATTCGACCTGCTGAACTTGCTTATTCAAGGTGGTGGTGTCCTATGTCCTATTCCAAATCTGACTTGCTTTATTTCCCCCCACCTCCCATAACAGGAAACATTTATTTCACAAATATCCATAAGAAGCTTAAAATAAGCCTTCTCTTCTGCTACAAGCCCATCCTATTATGTTTATAGCAAAGCAAGAACAACCTCAGCTTCTGTCTGGGTGTAGTACTTGAATGGAAAGGGTATTAATTAAATACATTATTTAAAGCAACTGGAATTCCGCCCAAGCCTCCATAAAGAAATTAGAGCCTGTTTTAGCACATTCATGCATTCCTTCTGCCTTCATGGATATTCTGACAACCAGCAAAGAGTGGGAATACACTGCACTTTGCAATGATATTTACAAATATTGGAATGATGTCTAGTATCAGCTTTCCAGGAAAAATAAATATTAGCCTCGTTTTTTTGATGGCAAAACTGGAGTACACAAAAGTTAACTGAGATTTGTCCATTTCACCGTCTGCTGTTCCTTCCGTATTACCTTGCCAGGGTATGATTTATGGCAGAGCTGAATTGGGAGAGTTAATATGTGTGAGCAGCATGAATCCCTTTCCAAAGCATATGTTCACAGAAGCACAGAGTGGTTATGGTTGGAAGGGACCTCTAGAGATCATCTAGTCCAACCCTCCTGCTCCAGCGGGGACACCCAGAGCACGGGGAACAGGGTGGCATTGAGGCGAGTAGATCTCCAGAGAAGGAGACTCCACAACCTCCCTGGGCAGCCTGTGCCAGGGCTCTGGCACCCTCACTATAAAGAAGTTCTTCCTCACATGCAGATAGAACTTCCTGTGTTTCAACTTATACTCATTGCCCCTTGTCCTATCAGCAGCCACCACTGAGAAGAGGTTGGCCGCATCCTCCCTGCATTCACCCTTTAGGTATGTTTTACATATTGATCAGATCTCCACTCAATCTTCTTTTCTCCAGGCTAAATAGGCCCAGCTCACTGAGTCTTTCCTCATATGAGAGATGCTCCAGTCCCTTAATCATCTTTGTTGCCCTAGAAGCTCCACGTTCCTCTTATACTGGGGAGCTCAGAAGTGCAGCCAGTGCTCCAGGTGTGGCCTCACCAGAGCTGAGGAAACAGTAAGGATTCCTTCCCTCGACATGCTGGCAACACTAACATGTTCTAGAGACCAAAGGAAACTCTTTCCTGTGAAAAATTTGAAATAGCTCTTTAATTCAACTATTAGAAATTTCACTATCCGAAAGTAAATCTCTTGTCTATCAGGCCTCATTAATAGTAAATATAGTAAATCCAAGACAGATATCCTTCTCCTGAAGATAACAATCAGAACAATCACATATAGCTTTATTTTCCTTCACAGGAGTGAGCAATGGTTATAGGCCCTGCAGTGAAAGTGTTCCAACTCAATTTAAAGAAATTTTAGCATCAGTTCAACTACTGACTACTGTGAATCAGAGGCCAGCTTCCTTCTGTAGCCTAATCTAACCCTCCCAAGATACGCTGCTTCATGGCCATGTCTATGTCAAAATGATAAAGCCAATCCTGAAAATGAGGGAGAGACAGATTCCAGTGTAATATATATCCTGTCATCTTCAGAAAACAGACCATGCAATGCAAAACTATGCCACAGAAAAATCAGACATGTTAGCACTACCATATGGGTCACCTACCTAGTCAAGCTCCCCACTAACGCAGCATTTATGAATACTCTAGTTCTCTGGAGATACGTGGTTCAGAGGTCCACAAAGGATGAAACTTCACAACCCTGTCACAACCTCCACAACAAGCTAAG
>JAUBOD010000445.1:7058243-7073828 GCA_032353885.1 Nothura maculosa
CTCTGGAGATACGTGGTTCAGAGGTCCACAAAGGATGAAACTTCACAACCCTGTCACAACCTCCACAACAAGCTAAGAAGTGTTGCAGATAGCAAATTGCTTGTCTGTTCATTCTTCTGAAACCATATTAGAAAGAAGTCTCCCCATCTGTCATATTTCCACATTATGCTTATGGTATTTCCATGCCATCAGTCATGGTCTGACCAAGATTGATCTATTTTTCCCACCCATTAATTTTTCATAAACTCAACCCTACAGGTAGCATATTACTAAGAGCTCCAGTCTCGCCAATGCCAGTATACAGCACAACCATTTGATACTTCCAGTTTGCATCTTACTTATCCTTGTGCAAATAAAGAGAAAAGCATAGATTCTATTTCTAATCCTAACTTTACCATCTAAATCTTAATCTAATTCTAATCTAACACTTTTCACTGTTTGTCTGAAGAAATGTCTGGAAAATAAAACAATAAACTATTTTATACACATTGTTTTACAGTAGTTCTAAATAAATATCTGTTCAAAGGGCATGCAGAGCTCTGCCTGTGGGTATTGAGGTGTGCAGAAGCAGCTGAGGTGCTAGGAGGTTCATAGCTACATATAATTGCTATCTTATTTTCTCTATCACACAAAGCAACAAAATTCTGCCTTGTTTTCAACAGAGAGCCCAAACTTTCCTTCTCCTATTCTATTAATGCATATTATTCTCCCTAGCCACTCCTAGTATCTTAGCCTGCTCGTTATATATTTTTAGGTTGCAGTTAACTCCATTGAGTAAATCCTCCTTGCCTATAATGAGAAATCAGACAAGATGCCCATCTGTGCCACCAACTAGTTATAGTTGTAGAAGTGTTCTGCTTCAGCATACATCCTGCAGTTGCACTAAAAGGTCTGTTGGGGAAAAGGGATTATTGACTCTGACTATGAACTGCTGACTTGTGAAGCATCAGCTCCGCGACATGATTGCCTTCCACTTAATGGAAAAAAAAATGTTAGTTTAAACCAAATGGGAATCTCACCCATTTCATTTATAGTCTAGGTATTAGGAATTCAATCACAGACAATTTATTAGGCAGATTTTGTCACGCGCTGTAAATTGCAACCTTGTATTAAAACACTTTGAGAACTAAACCGGTGAGCAGCATTTTCTTAAAATACAGGATGTAACAGCCAGTCGAGACTGACTTCAAAGTTTCATAACTTTCAACAGTAGAAAGATAAGAACTATCACAGGGGCAGATGTTCCTGACTGAGCCTATCTGTAGTTTTAAGGAAAACTTAGTATCTGTCAGGACACTTTAGCTGAAGCTGAACTGGTGTACATAGCTGTCAATATCTTTACAATCAAAAACAATGTTTTGCTGGGGATGTGAAATAAAATTAGAAGAATTTGATAGTATTCACATGTTGCTTTGAGATGTGAGTCCATATTCACAGGTCGGTTTGTCCAACAGCCAGCCCAAAGGGGAACCTGGCCTGACCTGCCCCGTAGGAAATTAAACCAGACAACATAACCAGGTAATATAAGTAGTTATTGTGTATTGAACAGACTTTTTTTTTTTTGGAAAGAGTTAGACTGATTTTGATCCTTTGGCACAGGAAATAATTAGTTTTTTATTCCATCTGCTCTGATCATGGAAGAGGTGGGAACTAACTAATTCAGTGGTGTGAAAAAGAAGCTAAAAGAAGAACAGGCAATTACACAGGAAGCAGAGCATGGCCGGTGCTCTTCCTGTGTGAAGAAGAAAGCGCTACCTCAACGCAGGCTGACAGCAAAAGGGACCCTGGGCTGTGGGGTGGCGAGAAGACAGAGAGATAATTCCTACCCTGCAAAATTGTGTCTGAGCAGCCTGCAGCACACTGCTCTGCCTAGCACCACTTGGGAAATTTCTGTCAGAAAAATATAGTTCAGTTTGCTGAATATTTTCCTCTGCCAGATGAAAAATCAAAGTGATAAAAATGGTCTGAGGTCAGTTCATTTTGTTGAGGAGGTTCTACCTGTTTCATTTCTAATCAGGCCTATGGAACATTTTACTGAATTTCTCTTGCAGCGCACTGGCTTCCCAGTGTGATGCTACAACAGTCCTTGATCTTAGCTGTTTTCCTGGTCTCAATTCTCTTAATGTCAGGCCAGTTTCTTTCTGCCTATGCTCTGCTGTATGTCAGAGATCATAGATACTGGCGAGAGAGATGGACCCACAGAGGAGAATCTAGCATGCAAGCTACAACTCCTCTGAAGCAGAACCTTGAGAAAAAGAGTGGAGATGACCAAAATGAAGTGCTTTGGTTAGCACAGCAAACCATAAAGAAATTGCTTGATTTCATGAAAACCAATCTGTTAAAGCATTTAGATATTTTCAGTTTTTTCCTCTGATCTCTAATTTCTGTTCCATGACATAAAAACAGCAGCATTTCCTGAACAGAAATTCCAACTTGGCGCTCACAAAGGCTGGGCAGATGGGAAACTCACCACTACCATTAGCAGAGGACTGATGGGGACTCGTGGGAGGGTTTCAGTGACACACTTAGGCAACTTGTTGATCTACATCAAATGAGTTTCTCAAGCAACAGAACCATTTCAAAGCAGCTACATGTGTCCAAATCTACTCAGTTCCTGCAGATTAAAGGCCTGCCTGCCCTCCTGGCATGGCTCCCTGTCCTGCTGTTGATATGCTTAAATCTTGAAACTTTCTGAACATTGTCCAAGGGAGGGCCTCAAGACTAACCTCAACTGTCAACTCAGTTCCTGTGCAAATGCTCCAAGGCTGTTTTCAGGCTTACAGAGCAGCTGAAAGCACTTTTGGACACTGTGACTTACTGAACTACTACAGGTTGTTGTGAATGAACATCTAGCTGCCCTACAAACACATGCACGGCTTGTCCACAGCTCCCCTGCTTACACAGGCCAGGCCTTTTGAGGCCTTCAGCAGGCCAGAGGGGTGTAGAGGAAGTGTCTTCCTAGACTGTCTGCAAAGATGCATCCTGTGCTGCAGTCTAAAGGCATAACATGTAAATTAGTGGTTGGTCTGAGGCCCAGGTTACACTGCGCCTCACAACACAGATTTATTTACACCAGAAAAGAGTGGCTTTTGGAATTTACTGTAGTATCAAGCACAGCAACAAACAGCACCAGTGTTCTGCTTCTGCAACCCCTCCTCGTCAGTTTAGGCAAAACTTTGAAAAGGCCAAATCAAGAGACTTTTCCCCCCAAATCCAGTTCTAGACATTACCATTAACCTGTTACCTGCTGGGACAGAGCAAAGGGGATTTAAGGAGAGCAGTGTGAAAACTTAGGCAAAGGAAACATTACAAATGGAAGTGTTCTTATAGACATGATCTGGTTCTTCAAATTATGGAGTTTAAAGTTAGCTGGGAAACATTTTATACTAGTTACTCTATATAGCTATAAAAATATAGAGAGATTATTGGTAGTGTATAAAATACTACTAAATAATGTTATTAGGGCAGAGGACAGCACAGTCACTAATTATCACACAGTCACTCATTATCCCACTCTGAATGCAACCTGTGGAGAACTAAAACTAAACACACTATCACTGCTATCTCCAATCTAAATATTACTGCACCACAAATCTTGTTCCTGTGAGAACTGGAGAAGGACCAGTGAAGGGTATTTTTTCAGTAGGAATGCTGTACCTGGATTCCCCTGAGCCATGGAGTCATAGATGAGCTTGCAGGACTTCAACAAGATGGCAATCTTCTTCTCTGGGGAATAAGCCTTTTGCATGGTCGTGAACTTGTGAAGGATTTTTTCCAGCACAACAGTGTCAGGGACACTGGTCGTGACACCTAGGTCAGTAGTAGTTGTGTTTTGTATAACGAGTTGATTTTCTTTCAGCTGCTGTAAAGATCCATCTTTGCTGTGGATTTCTTTCAAATAAGAATCAATGGCTCCTTTTAAAGGTTTCAGGACACATTTGTACAAAGCCGACTCTGCAATCACATCTACATGGAGAGGAGAAGGAGAACACAAAAGTCCATGGAGGATAATCAACACAGTTGCAAGTTAAACTCCTAAAGAAATAGGTGTTCTTTCATGTACAACTGCACAGCTGAGCACAGGGTACAGAAGTTAAATCCCCAAAAGCAGGCACTTCTCTAGCAAGGCTTAAGACTGACATCAATGCACAGCCTCTGCCATTGGAGCTACAGGAGAGCTCTTACTACCAGCTGCCCCATCTGATGGTCCTGCACTTAGGGATGCCTGAACGAGCACCCTATTTGGGATACTTACTTTGGGATTAGATTACCTGCATCCTCCAAATGCATCACTGACTAAAAAGGGAGGTATAGCCATCAGCTAAGAGGCAGATGGTAACATCTGGTCAGAAGACTCTTACTCTGCCTAGGGAGTAGGCTGTCTTCTCCTAGCCTGACTGGGCCGTATCATCCTGCTAAGTAACCACGAGAGGTGAACAGAGGTTGATCTAACCAAGCATTTCTGCCTGAAAGTGTGTGAATTCTTTCACACACAGAGCTCTGCTAAGCAGAACTGAAAGACTTCTTCTTTCTGCCTCCTCTTTGCCTTCTCTAGTTAATATTCAAGACATTTTTTCTCCATGCTGAAACCCCTTTCTGTCTCCAAGAAAGGGGTTATTGGGACAGAAATTGCATGTGTTACATGATTCACATGAAAAGGGAAGTTGTAGCTCCATCTTCCAGTTATGTTAAGGGGCCTGCAGCAAGTCTATACTTCTGGAAATGCTGCAGCGTCATCTGAAGCCTTGCCTGGGTGAGAAAGGAAGTCAGAAGGGCCTGCTGAGACTAACACTTGGGCTCCTCTGGGTCCTGGCTCTCATACTTAGCTGAGTCTCAACTCATATTGAAGCTGCAAGTTCCCCTAGAAACCCGTGTCACATCATCTCTGGGAACCAGTGCTTAGATCTTTTCCTCTCAGGAGCAATGAGGATGCATGTCTGGCCTTCATCCCTAAGAAATAAATACCTGATAAGGGTAAGGACCAATACCTGCCACTCCTGAGCTGGTGCCCCACAAGGCACAAGATGGGATAACTCAAGAGCTGCCAGTCACAATTCCTGGTGGCAAATCCTCATATGAGAGAGCTTTTGGAAAAGCAGATTTTCCTCATGTTTCATCAGCTTTCTGCCACTCATTTCTTGCTCCCAAAGCAGTGAAGATTGTGGCCTACCTTTATGTCTTTTAGCTCCCAATTTGCTTGGAGCCATTTTAGGAAAACTTACATAGTTCTGCATTGCTTGCCAGCTCCTCCAGAAACAGTTGCAAATCAAACAAGTACATATGCATGTGCATGCATGTTCTACGTATGCTGCTTTGCACAGGATAAGGCTTTAACAGTCTCCATATGCCCTCATGAATCTATGCTAACCTTAGGATAATCCATTTCTTAGCAGTGAGGGAATTAGTACATTACTACCTCTCAGAATACCGAAGGAAATGCAACAAAACACCTCCCAGCCAGCCAAAAGATTATTTCTCCTTCCATAAGATAAGCTATGTCTGAAGCAGAGAGACAAATACTACATTTTGGAGCCAACAGTGGTGGCTGGCTCCAAAGGTCCTCCACCTACTTCTGAGCTGAGGAGCATAGAATCACAGAATGTTCAAGGTTGGAAGGGACCTCTAGAGATCATCTAGTCCAACCTTCCTGCTCAAGCAGGCACACCTAGAGCATGTGGCACAGGGCGGCATCCAGGCGGGTTGGACAGAGTGTCATCAAATGATTCCTCCAACCTGCCATTGAAAAATATTGTAGCCTTGGCCCCTGCAGAACATGGAGCTGCAGTGGGCATGGAAGGCCACAGAGCAGAGCAGGATTTCACCTTGTCTGATTGAAGACAATCTTCTGTGTGTCTGTCATACACACATACATATTTGTGTGTGATATGCGTATGTGTATATATATACATATAAATATATATGTGTGTGTGTGCATATATATATTATATACACACAAAAATACTTCCTTTTAAAATATATTTAATGAGATTTTCCCCTGTCATTTGCTTCCTGGTTGTAGAACAGCTACTTTAGGCATTGCCAACTGCAAAGCAGACTTCAGCTCACATTTCTCAGATTTAGGAGACGGCTTATAATTTTGCAAAGCAGAATCTTTGTCTCCTTTTCTCATCTCCCTACTGACCTTCTCAACACCTCCCCCAGTGAGGAACAGAGCACAAACACCTACCTATCTGTTCCTCAGTGTAGGCAGCTGGGTCTATCAAAGTTTTCAACTCAGTGCTCTGCACCAAGTAACTCTTCAGCTGAGTCATCATCATCCGGATTTCTTGTAGCATCTCTGTGCTGGAGCTCTGCTTTGCCATCATCTCTAAACTGTACACTCTATAGTCCTGCACCAGGTTGCCGAAGTATGAATCCTTGTCCTGTGCCAGCTCCACTATCTTCTTCTGCAGCTTTCTCTCATTAGACAAAAAGACCGTGAAGACATTAGACAGACTTGCAAAGGACAGCCTGTTCTTGGCTTTTCCCAAGATCACAGAACGGGTTTTTTTACCAGCTGGAAAAGCCAGCATCTCTAGGTCATCCTCTGTGCTGCTGGTGGAGTAGGAGTCTGGCTCGGATGTGGATGCCTGAGCCACGGCATTGCCTCCTTGGCCCTCCAGGGAGGAGTGTGAACCTTTCAGTTCTGCAGAGCCGGTGGATTTGCGGCAATGTCCTGCTCCCGTCTCAGCGTTTGTGCGAGCGGCACCAGCAGCCTTGGAGGGAGAGACATCCTTGGATGAGGGCAGCACCACAGCTGAGTTCAGTCCTGCAGATGTTCTTTGCTTTGACTGGCAAGACCTGTCGCTACTTGTTGCCTGGGAAAGTCTCTTCCTTCTTGGTGGGGGAATAGGAGGCGTCTTTCCTTTCTCAATGGCATTCTTTTTTGTCTCTCTCCTGTCCTCTTTCTTCTCTGCAGGTTCAGGCTTTGTCTCCTGGAACCATGACACAGCTCCTTCAGGTACCTCCCCGGGCATTTCTACAGCCTTTCTGCACAACAGCTTTTTATCTCCGCTCTCAGGACTGATGTCTCGCTTTTCATCTGTGTGTTCCCCTTTCAGCACTTTGCAACTTCCAGGCTTAACCACACTGCTGTCGTCCGAGGTCCTCTCCGAGAGTCGCCTGCGTGGGGGCACAGAGGGCTGGGAGCACTTCTTGGGGCTCAGCTCCTTGGCTGAGCAGCTTTGCTTCCCTCCTTCTTCTTTACTGTCACCGCCTTCAATTTTCATTTCCTTGATGCTCTTTCCCAGAGGCTGAAGCAGCAGCTGATTTCCTTCACAGGCAGTCATAGGATTTTGGGGGAGCTTCAGAGAGGATTTCAGAGCGTGACCATGAGAAGGTGGAGGTGGTGGTGGGCGGCGGGGGGACCTCTTTTCCGAGACCGTGGTGGCAGAGGGGAGATGGGTGCTCACAGCATGGCTTTTCGGAGGCGGTGCGTTTAGAGGAAAAGGATTACTGCACTCTTCTATAAAAATAGGATTCACGAACCACAGCCTGTCATTTCCTATTGACAGCTCAATTTCACATGAGCAGTGGTTTGTGCTACTTGCAAAACACTGGGTTGGTCTTAAACTGTCTGCCTGGGTTGTGTTGAAAGCAGAGGCTTTTGCAGGGTGAGATATCCCCCCTCCTCTTCTGTGATTTAAGGAGGAATCCCAGAAATCTGTTCAAAAAAAAAAAAAAAAGGGCAGATAATAAACCAAAATGAGAGAGTTTCAGTTGTTACCGGTATATAAAGGTCCTACTTTGTATTAGAAGACATGTTATGCAAGCTTTCTTAGCCCTGCACAAAATGACATGAAGAAAAGTTTGATTGTGTTGTGTGTGTAAGATGCTTCAAACAGGGCATGAGATCAGAAGTTTCACCAGAAAAGTATTTCTTGACAAATTTGGGAGATCTTTCCAAGAGAGAATAATTAATCCTGTGCAGATCATGCAGAGAGATACAAATAACTAATGACTGAAAAATATCAGGTCTGAGTCCACAAACAAGAGGTCGAATATTTCAGTGATAATGAAGCTAATGTTTTAATAGTAAATAATCATTTATATATGTATATATAGATAGATAGATAACATAACACATCTGGACTTCCAGTTTCTAAAGCAAGGTTATAGTGCAACCTAAAACAGAAGCAAGAAACTCTCTAAACAAGCTAACTCGGAACTTGGCTTAGATAAAATCTCTCCCCTGCCGCCATGTCCTCAGGGGCAGGCCACTTCTCCCAGCCCTGCTCCCCACTGCAGACAGGGGCTTTCGGTGGCTTCCTGCTTGCAACAAACTCCATGTAGCTCCTGGGAAAGTATTTTCTTCCTGCCACCCCTATGAGAGCTGGCCATGCCTCTCTCTGCCCGTGAGCCACCCTGCACTGCTCTGGGACAGGGATGTCCCCTTCCCTCGAGCAGGACTGATTCCTCTAGCAAGACAGTAATATAAAATAGCCACAAGATAAACTACGTGCAAGCAAATTAAAAGGTTGTATCTGCTATTACTGAGAGAGGCCATACCAGCAGCCAAGTGAAGAATTTGGCCATGAATCTCTAGAAGCTGGAAGGTCATTTGCAGTGTTGGGTTTGGAGTCAAAAGACATCTCCAAAGACAAGGGGTGAAGTGCCTTTGATTTTGCTTGTGTTGGTTTTACCCAATGTAACTCACCTACCACCTTTCTGCACTGCACTAACAAGACAGTTATTACCATAAGTTCATTATGGTAATAACTTCATTACCATTGGCCTTCCCTTGCTCAAAGCCTGCAAATTCAGAAAAGCTCTCTGAAGTACTGCTCTTCACCCCATAGCCTTTGAACATCTTCTATACCCTATAATCTCCCTAAAGCAACACCACACGTGTCCCCACGCTGTCCCTGGAAGGTGGCAGAGTGATCATGAGGCTGTTTATCCATATTGAAAAATAGAAAAAAAATGCTAATAGCACCTCTTTAAAAGCACTTTGTGGTCTTGGGATGCAAAACAATTTACGAAAGTTAGATACTGTCTTTCCTTACATTCATAACAAGGCAAAATTGCTGATTTACAGTCTAGGCTAGGATCCATGGCTAATTCTACTTTATAAGCACGTCACTGTGCTTTCCTGTGGCTGCCAATGCTAGAACTACTTTATTCTCTGATTTTCTACCCTGGGAGGAAGGAGAATAAAGATACTTAAAATTAAAATGTTGCCAGGAACAGCAGCACTTCTGACAACAGAATTCAGCTGCAGATACGTGGGTGTCATGCTGGCCAGTAAGCCATGCTGACTTCCAAGACAGCCTAGGTTGCAATTTCCTTAAAATGCTCCTGCTCCACTGAGTACTAGAAAATGCAGAGCAGTGGGAGCAGCTGGCTCAAGTCAGAAGATAGCACTGCTGAGTCTCATGGGCTGAGGAAATGGTGAGTGAGCCAATTTACAAAAGGGAAGTTGGTTATTTTTCTCAGTAGAGGGCAAGCGTACAAACATGATGAAAATGGAACCATGAACTTGGACTGTGCAGGTCTTGATGAAACCTGGAGGGTCTACACCATAGCCTCTTTGACACTATGTAACACCCACAGTCTTTGAAGAATGATCCAGCTTGCAGGTAGACATCTTCTATCCACCCATCCAAGAAGACATACCACTTTGAAAGAAATGACAATGGGTATGCTACAATTTCAGACAATTCCAGGTTTCCTTTGGGAGTGCAAAATTGGCCGGTACATTTTGTTTGTACCCGTTAGACTTTGTTCCAGGAAGCAGCAAACAGCAACGCTCATTACTTCATCCTGTTTGACTTTACTGCACTCCAAAAAGTTAGGATTGCTTCCCAGGGAATCTGTGCACAACAGAATTCCTGCTCTTGACAGCACTTCCTTGGCATGCAGAGAACTATAGCGTGTACACATCCAGGCACTACCACTTTTGTGGCACCAGTGTATGAGTAAGAAGAATAAAGATGACAACCAAAGTGCTTGGATGTTTGTGCTCTGGTTAATCCTTCCTTTCAGAAGCTGCTGGGGATGCTTGCCTGAATCAGGGTCTCCACAAGTAGATCAAATTAGGCTTCCAGCAATAAAAGGTGGAAGAATCATGAAATACTTCGAACATTTTAATCCAAACATTTGTACTTGTTATAATAAACTTGTTATCAAGTTTGCAACTTGCTATCTGAAGTTGCAAAGTAATTCTCTCAAGTAATAATTACTGCTTGGATGCACCTACTCACTGGAGCATTGACAAACAGAAGTTTATTCAAAATATGTGATGCTGAAAGCAGTAGAGCAGAATCTACTAGTCAAATTCAACGAATCTGGGTGAACTGAAACTGCTAGGGTTTGCCCAGCCCTTCTAGGAGGTACAATGCAGAAGACTCAAAATAGATCCCAAAAGCCCCACCATGCTCTACTCAGGATTTCTCAGCAAGTTAACTCTTTCACTTTCAACCCTTCTTGATTGATTTCAACAGCTGATGAAAAAGTGAAAAACAAAGTAGCATAAGAGAAGTTTGATAAATTTAACAGTTGTCTAAACTTCTCTAAAAGGAAAAAAATGGAAGGAGTCTTTTATTTAACAGCTGTGTGACTTTACACATATGACCTAAAATTTGCTTGCTTGGCCTTGTCACTAAAAATAGCATTCCTCTTCATAGTCTTATGTGCATGAGATAAGAGAACATTCTGGGACAACTAGAAAATCTGCACAGAAATTCATGTGCAAGAAGTATTACATTCCCAGGAGCATTTCTTGCCATTCCTCTGAGGGGAAAACTGCCTGGATGTTTTCCTCTTTTCATTTACCTCAGATACCAGCTACTTTGAATATCTGCCAGTTATCCTGAAAAGCTGTTTTACACATCAATTGTTGTAATTTTTGCCCTTATTTTATAGCAAGACTATAGGTCACACCCTGTCCTACTTGGTCAACTTGCCCAAGTCAAAGTTTATATCCAAGCAGGTTTCATGGTCTCACCACATGGACTTACCTATCCCCAGACTAGAGATAACTTCAAGATCTTGATGGCTGTTGGCCTCTAATATTGCTTGTGGTAACTTCAGGGTGAAGGGCAGTAAATCCCTGTAAAAATAAACACAAAACAAAAAATGAAACAACTAGTTGTTAGGAACTCCAGATTTTACTGTTGTTTTCTAGCGACTGGATTTGCTCATAACTTCAGGCCCATTGTCAAAGGAAAAACTTCCACCCAGTAAGGAATCATGTAAATTGTCCTGGCCTGGGTTCCTTCCATTTCACAACAGATCACCAGCACCTGTGAAGATGCCTCATGGCATTTTGCTGGCTTTTGTCTTTGCTTTTTTTGATGTTGAAAACAGCAGCAATATCTTCTATCTCAGAGGAGGTTATCCCCTAACTGTCCAAAATACCTGCCAGTGAAAAGTGAGATACTGCAGATGGCAATATTGTAATCAGAAAAGCTATCTTTTTTTTGGTGCAAATAGGATTTGTCCTCCTTTTTCTCCCTATTTACCCTTCTCTCCACCTCCAAAAGCTAGCCTGAGTGTATAAGACACAGGCAGATACCAAGATATGCTGGCAAGACACTTGTGAAGAAGAGACCTTCTAGGTGAAATGACAGACAGTGACAAAGTTCTGCTTAGCACAGGGAAAATGAGCATATTCCTCTCTTCTCCAATTTCTGCTTCGTTTCCTCAAAGATGCTGCATGGCTGTTGATAAAAGATGCTTTCTCAGAGGCTGTTACTTGTGTTTCACTAAAACACACCTGAGTCTTGAATAATTTCAGGGATCTTTTTAGCTGGCTGAACAGTTAATGTCTGCTTGTTGCTCAATAATAACTAAAGCCCATTACTACCACAATGCCCATTTTAAATAGAAAAACAAGTTACCGACAAGTAACTTAACAAGTAACAAGAAAAGTCAGTAATAATCTTCAAAAGACAGCAAGTAATGGTGCAGGGCCTATTACATATTAAAATGCTTAACAAGATGTTCTGCAAAGAATAGGAGATTACTTCAGAGAAAGATGACTTGGTGAGTAGATAGCTACACACACATACCAAAAATGCACGTGACTGCAACCCTGAGGGGGACCAGTCTGTTTATTGACAGATAAATAGACTGGTCTGGAGAGGATCTATTTTCCCTTTATTAGCAGAGAGATTCATGGACAAATATCAAGCTTAAAAGGAAAAGGCAGCCTTTTTGTTTGTTTTTGTTTGTTTGTTTTTGTTATATGCACAGTAGTTGCCTTTTTCTTCTTTTTTTTCCCCTCTTTCTATAAATATATCTAATAAACAGGAAACATGAAGAATTTATCCTGATAAACAAAGATCCAGTTGTAATCTTGGGGCAGACAGGTTGCAGACAAGTAACTCAGTCAGATGTTTAACGGCAAGTGTTATTTTTGTGATGTAAGGAGATTTAGCCATCATGCTAGAACAGGCCAAACTTTCTCGAGAGAATCTGTCAGCCATGATAAAGTCTTTCCAGTTATTTATGGATAGCTGTTTGCTAGGGCCCTGAGCACAGGCCTCTCAACTCATTACCAGGGAGAGCTTTTAAAGGTTGCCTGGAAATAGCAGGTTAGCACTTAAATAGCCTGTAGTTATTACTTAATTTCTGTCAGAAAGTTTATTCCTGCTTTCCCTTATCTTTTATCAGCAAGCTAAGAAGCTATCTGAACCATCTGATTGATATTTGAAGTCCAGAAGCAACATTTACAATAGGAACTTTTTTTTTCCCTGAGACTCATTCTTAAACCATGCTCCTTTCTGCAGCTTGCTGTATCATACCATAGATAGACTGTTTGCTGTGTGAGTCACTAGCATGACTGCCTTGTAAACATATCCTGATTCTCTTTTCCCTGCTTAAATGGAAATAGCCACATTAAGATTCATCTAAGCTTATCCAGGGAACACCAAGAGCTTACATCCAAACCAGGCCTCATAAAGCAGGGATAGCATCAGCAGGTTGTGCAGAATCACTGTAACATGCATGGCACAAACGCATAAAGACAACTGTGGATAAACAGGCTCAATTATATGAGGGGATTTATCAGCAGGTGAATAAACCTCACACTAATGAGGATGACCTAACTGTCTTTCTCATCTCTGTGCCAGCCATATTTGAAATTTCAGCACTGAGCAAACACACAAGCTCTATTCTTCATTGCTTTATTATGTTTGTAATTTTTAGCTAAAGAACAGAAAATATTTCAGGGTTTTCTCCTTTGGTAGACTCCCCCAGTCAGAAATGATGACTATTCAGCGAGTGCTCTGAATTTCCAGCAATCAAGAGTCTGCTACTGGCTTTGCGAAGTCACTGATGGGTATGTGTGGATGCCTAGGGATGCTTTTTCTAAGGGATGATTAGTCCAGGATTGTTTCACCTCCATGTCCAGGTAGTTCTAGTCCTGTGTGGGTGCAGTCCTAGAGCCCTTCCTCAGCCAAAGCCTCTTCTGCTCTCAGGGACAGCTGTGGCTCTGCTACACCTGAACAGACACTGTGGGATTTGGCCCTTAGTTCCAACAAGCATTTGAAATACCAACAAAGCCTGCTCTTCTGGCAAGCCTCACCAGAGCTTGGGACAAATCATAGGAAACACCAGGGACTGTGCTGTGGCTGGGCTTTGTGGGATACCTATATATTTGAACTGTTTAGACCAAATCATATTAGGAGTTTGAACTAAGCAGGAAGCACAAAATGAGATTCTAGGGTGGTGAAAGCTACAAACAAAGGCTGGAACCAGTCTGCAAGAGCTTGTGGGAGCCACACCATCCCAAATACCCTGGTAGCTCTGCAGTTCAAGGTTCAAGTCACTCCTCAAGCAGTTCATCTGGGACAGTACTATAAAACTCATGCTCCTTATCAGCAAACACTGGGTTTCTTTCTTTCCCAGAACTGGGAAAATTTGAATCTTGTTTCAAAACCATACAGGAATATTTTTTTAATGAACATCTCCCTGTAGAGATCTAAACCGGAATTCAGCTTTCCTAACCTGGAAAGTGTGCATTTGACATCTGCGGCCATGTCCTTGTTCATTGGCCTCATTTTTAATTCAGTCAAAAGCTATATATTTTTTCTCCCACCTTTCACAGACATTTCCCTTTGTTTTAAAGAATAGAAAGAAGCTCTGCTCTCATAACATCTTCTCTTGCTATTAATGCTACTCGTTTAAACCTTAATTTCCTTGAAAAAACAGTGACTACTCTGAACGCAGAGTAGTGCTTTCCCCAATCAGAAGCTGTACTCCAAAGGAAGGGGGAAAATCCCTTGTGAACCAGTGGCTCTATGTGTAGCTAAACAAGGTGCAGTACAGAAATATTTTGTTTTGCAGCAGCTCCACATCAGTTATGTTTTTCACTCTAAGCATCTTTGTCTCAATCATACAAGCACCAGCAGACTCCAATGGAGAGGCAGGTCCAAGGGAAGAGCTGCCCTCCAGGTGAAGTAATCCTGTATGGAAGCAGGCTTGAGTGCAACTCACCTACTGACACAGTAGAAGGCAACGAGTTTGAAGACATCCTCAAACACTAGGACAGATCCTTCCAGGTACAGAACTGAGGAAAGACAAAAGAAGTAGTCAGCAGCTATTTTCTGTAACCTGCATGGTAAAAAAGGATGGTTTGGGCTCACATATCTTGTATTCTATGGTTTTTCAGTAAGAAGCTTAAAGAAATACATTTCCAAGAGCTCAACATAAAGAGATTCTTCAGAGAAACACTAGGAAAAAGATGCCTCAGCCTGTCTTTGCTGAGCAGTTAGCTCAACATGTCAGAAAGCTGTGGTGGTAACAAAAACAATAGGAAGAAAATAAAACAAAGCAAGTCACAGCCAAGCAGTCCATTGCAAGTACATCAACCCCTAAGTGCAGGCCAGCAGTACGTATGGAGCTGTCCTTGTGACTCTTCACGCTGGTATCTGTTTTGGTCTGAATAGATAAAGTACTCTGAAGTAAAAAATAGCAATTACTGTTTCATTGCTGGGTGAGTGAGCTCTGACCTGGTCACACTGGCAGTGAGAGCACTACCTAGTCACATCTCCTCTGCTTTTTCTCTCCCTTTGTGTTATATAATAACAGCACTTTCCTTTAAGTGGGAAAATACAATCTACACCACCATTGCAAAGCTCTTTAAGACAACTGCCTTTGTAACAGCATGTTTAGCCCAAATCTCACACATTTAGTATAGAGCTTTTGGCTGCTAAGCTAGAAAAAAAATCACTGTACTGGTGAGGAAAATTTTGCAAGCTTGCCTGGCACCCAAGGTGAAAGAAAGAGATGGGTCTGCAGGAGGGAACTGCCTAGGAAAATCTGCTGTGTAGCTACAGGATACATTGCTACAAATGCCATGTGTCTGTATGTGTACCATATGCAATCCCACAGAGTGCCGGATTTAAGGAATTCTGTGGAGGTTTCCCAGAGGTAGGTAGAGAATGGGGATTGCACAGCTGCCCTATTGGTGCCTCATGAGCACTGCTGGGAGTCCTTGGGCAGACCTGCTCAGTGGTGTCAGCGGCCAAATACAGTCTTTACTGGTTGCTTTATTTTTTTATTATGCCACATTTCACTGCAGTGGACACCAAGCTCAGCGACCATGAATCAGTTTCCTTGGTTTGCCATAATTCACAGCCC
>JAUBOD010000445.1:7085656-7099076 GCA_032353885.1 Nothura maculosa
GGAAAACTTCTTCACATATCCTCAGAAAAGCAGCAGGAGATGAGGCTTTTTATAAATGGTTGAGGAGTAAAACTTGCAGCAAATGGTGAAGAAAGAGCTACACCAGAACCATGATGTCGCTGAGCCTGTAGTTCTTAAGGGATATGGCATGTGCATCTCCATGTCAACTGTGAAACTGTGACTCCACGTGGTCTCCAATAGGAGAACAAGGAATAGTTGGCAAGGTGCTCCAAGATAGAAAGCTGGGATGGGTTGTGACTTGAATTTTAACTGGGAGGGATGATTTCTGTAAAATCAGAACTATATATATGTGAAAGCAAATTTAGCTTTCAACTTGCACCTGAAAATATCCTGCTGAGAACAATCAAATCTACGAAGTTAAAGATGCAATAGAGAGAAAAATCTGTTCCTGCTTTTTTTGTACTGTTTTGGAGGAGTCAGCTCTGAAAAAGGGCCAGGTAACTCTCCAGGGGCCAGGTAATACAGATCCTTGCTTGCATGTCAAAGGAGAATGGCAGTATTTAGGAACAGGCCAGCAAACCAAAATGTTTTTCCCAACAAAGCCAGGGACAGGGATTCAGGGCATCAAAAGGCAGAGGAATTATGAGTGATCCTTTCAAAAACCAGAGGCAGACCAGCTCTGCTGCATTTAGGAGGTAGCAATCAAGAGGATTCACTTCCCAGCTAGCAAGTTTCAGTAGGAGACTGAAGCTTCCTTTCTGAAGGATCAGAAAAACTGAAGAGGGACTTTTTGACATTAAAGACTGAATGTGATGCTTGGGAAAACCCTGCCAGGCTACCAGGGTCTTCATGCCATATAGCTGGCATATTTTACACCCTTTCAGGAAGAATAACACTGTATTTTCAATAAACATGCATTCCCTGTCAACATAACATCTTTGATCTACAGTTACCCAGCGCATGTATTCAGAAGTATCCTAAATTTAGACTTACATTATACCATTGGATTGTGAAGCATACTTTATTAAGCTAAGGCAATCCAAGTTTACCACAGCTTTTGACAAAGAAACTCAGATTTTAGTTTAAAATCCCTTAAGGTACTCTAACAACATGTAATTTTATTTCCTAAGAAAGTCTAGAAAGGAGTTGGAATTATGTAGAGACAATACATCAATCTTTCAGATTTCTCTGAGACAGCAAAATTTTACTATCTATCTCACCTGCAACAGGTACAGTCCTTTGGCTTTACTAACAAGAATTAATTCAGTATCATCTAAATTCAAAAACCAGGCTACTTACCCTAAACGAGAAAGCAAGCAAAAGCATGATCCTGGTTGACCCACTGTGTTACTGTCAAACACAGCAGCATGGAGAACTGAGACGCCGTCTACAGCTCAACAGTGCCAGAATTCAAGCTAAAAATAATGTGAGTGTCCATGACAGGAATGCATCATCTTCATGGCTGCTTCAGTGCAGGAACCACTGCACTTGTGCTGGCATTTCTCTCTCTCTTTTTTTTTTAACGAAACCTATTTTTTAATTACGCTGCTCTACTTATTTTGCAGCTGGTCCAAATATGGTATAAACTGATTTAATTTCTGTTCCTATCAGAAAGCCACATCCCTGAACACGTGCTTTCTATTAAGTTTGTGACAAGAAATAGCAAGCAAATTAGCTTGAGAAATCTTTCTAGTTTGACCAACTCATATCAAAATTTTTGTACCATATTTTACTTTGCCAGTACTCTCAGGAATCAGACTTTATGCACAGAATGCAGCCCAAGCAGCAACATTTCTATAAATGACATTTTTTAGATAGGCAGAAATCAAATTCTCAACTTGTAGCCCCAAGGAAAACTCAGTTCATGAAAAAGTATATTTGCTCTACCGTGCAATGCCTAACTGTAGGACAACTTAAAATAAAGAAATTCTTTTTTCCTAATTAATATAAATTAATTAACATATAAATTAATTCTTAATCTTAATATATAAAGTTGTGGCAAAAGTTTGCACTGTGTATCTGCAAATGGCAAGGTACAGAACCATGGGGCAATTGAGGTAAAGCAGCTGCAGGAAATATTAACCAAGCTACACTGGATGATCAAGATCTGTTGCCAGCCATCAGAGGAACAGTCTCATTTCAAGCCAGATTACATAAGTACTTGGTGATCAAAAAAAGAAGACTACATAATAATTAGAACAAGAGAAAAATCTTGTAGAGAACTTACTCGATTTTTCTTCTTTAATATTATACTCCAGCACATCAGGAGCCTCATTTTGGGCTGGCAGGCGGACTGCGAGGACCATGTTCTTCACATTACCTTCTTTCCTAACCAAAAATATCTGGACAAAAAAGAGAACAGGAATCAGGAGCTTAGCTAAATAACATGAGCTTCTGAGTTTATTTTAGGTCAGTGTCAGTGAAGTTCTTTATCAGGTCACTCCACTTTCAAATTATCTTATTTTAGCTTCATTCCATTTGGTCAAATAATGACTAAAGGGACATTCTCCTTGGGTGAAATTCAGACCAGTCAAGGAACCAGTGAAATTTCTATGCATCACTGATGTCGCACTCAAGCTTAAGGCAAACCATTTCACTAACTGAACAGTATGAAGTTGCACTCACAGTTTGCTGAATGATGCTGCTCACAGAAATGCCCTAAATCAAGCAGAGTTTACCATAGAATGTCTTAATCAGGCCTTGAAAGCAAGTGACTCACTTGTACGTGTAGAAGAAAAGGACTGAAATAGGAACAAAAAATAAAGTGAAAGGCTTTGATGGCCAACATGTCTCACAGCAGTGTAATAACATAGGATCATAGGACAATCAATTTGGAAGGGACCTCGGGAAGCCTCAAATCTAACCTCCTGCTCAAAACAAGGCCAACCATGAGATCAGACCAGGTTGCTCAGGGCTCTGCCTAGTTGGATCTTGTCTAGTTGGGAGATAACTTCTCCCACTGCCTGACTGTCCTCACAGGGAGGAACTTTTCTGTAATAACCAAACCAAACGCCTCTAATTTCAATGTATGCCCATTTCTTCTTGCCCTCCATTCATGCACCACTCCAAAGAGCCCAGCTCCATCTTCTCTAAGACCTTCCTATAGGCACCCCAGGGGCACTGTTTGTAAGGTTTCCCCAAAGCAGTCTCTCTTCCCAGCTGAATAAGCCCTGATCCCTCAGTCTCTCCTCAAAGGACAACTGATGCAGCCTTCAAACATCCTGGTAGCCTCTGCTGAATTTGCTTCAGTTTGTCAATGTCTTTCCTGTGTAAGGAGCCCAGAACTGGCCATAAATCTCAGTGTGGTCTGATTTAACAAGTGCTGAGCAGTGGGGAATAACCACTTTTCTATCTTCTGCCCATGCCCCTGCTTATACAACCGGGGGTGCTGTTGGCCCTCCTTCCTCTTTGGACACATAGATGGTCCTCTCTCAGTTCACTGCCCACTAAATCTCCAGGGCCTTTTCTAGTACCCAGCATGTAACACTGCCAGGGGCTCATTCTGCCCAGGAACAGGATTTTGCTGTTGTCCTTGATGAATTTCATAAGATTCCTATCAGCTTCATCCCTCCAGCATGTCTAGGTCACTCTAGATGTCAGTGTTGCCCTCAAGTGTATTGACTGGTCCCAGAATCACAGACTGGTTGAGCCTGGAAAAAATCCCTGAAGATTCTATAGCCATTTCCCTTACTCAAGGCACAGTCATCTAGAGCAGTTTGCTCAGGTCCATGTCCAGTTGGGTTTTAGATGTCTCCGGGAGTAAAATACCTTGGTAACCTGTTCCAGGGTGTAACTGCCCTTCCTTACGATTAAATGGAATTTCTTTTATTTCAATTTGTGCCCAATGCCTGTTGCCTTTTCACTTGGTACCACAAAGAAGAGTTTGTTGGAAATGGTGATTTTCACTAGTGGAGCCAGAACAAGAAAAAAAAAATGAGAGAGAGGGAGAGAGAAGTAAGAAGAAAGAAAAGAGGAAAAAAAAAAGAAAAAATAGAAGAAATCTCATCATTCTTTGTATTGTATGAGCTGCTAGGAGTGTTTCTAATTACAGTTCATTGTCAGGGATATTTTTAGCTTGTACCTTAAAGTTGCAGATAAAAAGACAAAGTAATCTTTACACTTATATCTTCTCTGATAGTCCCTTTTGGCAGCAGAGAAACAAGGTAGTTTTATAAAAAACGAATTAAAAAATTGGGCTAATTCTAGAGTCTGGATATTAATACTGGAAAGGAGATGTGTGAGTTGATAAAATGATTTATCAATTATTATGCAGTGGAAATCTACCAAGAAAGCTTCAGTCTCTCAGACAGAGGAAGTAAAAGATTCTGCCTAGAAGCCACGTTCTTTCTCTGCATGACACCCAATCATAAGAGCAACCTGCGTAACTGTGAAGCCTCCCTGTGAAACACAGCTTTGGGGAAGCCCTGCAATTTGATACAGTGCCATGGCCTTGACCCCAGCCATTAGTGGGAAATTAAGCCCCCGTGGTCTCAGATTCACTAAAAATGCAAAGAGAAATCAAATGGGATATAAATGCATGGCAAGTAGGTGCATGCCCCATTTCTTAGATAGGGCAGCTCTGACTTTCTATGTACAGGAAGGGATCTGCAGGCAGGAAACAGCCCTATAAGTTTTCTCTGCCTCAGATCCTACTGCCTACATGACAGAATGGTCCCTGTAACCTACCCTGAGAGCCTGCTGTGACTCTTGGGCATTAGACATATCCATTCTACATTGCATTGGTCAAGTGTTTCATTAGAAATTAAATTTGAACAAGGAGAGAAGTGAAAGCTGGAAATGAGTCACTTCTGTTTTTTCATGAGCCAGACTGGTTTCCATGGCTTCAAAGGCTAAAATTGGACCATTGCTATTAAGATGAGAGGGAGACAGGTTTTCTGAGCTGCACCTTACCATGCTGCCTGGGTCAGGACTGGTAAACAAACGAGACTCTGCCTTCATAACTAGGGAAGGGAGAGTCCTGAGCTGGTTCCTCTTCAGATGAGTTCTAGGTAGTGTGAGGGCAGGCAAAAGAGAGCCAAGCATGATGCTTAGCACGTCAAAATGTGCTTCCTGCCCCTGCTGTGGGATACCTCTGACATTCAAGCTCTTCCTCTGCAGCTGAAGATAGAGCTGAGAAAGGCATGAGGAGGAGGAACAGGGCACAGTTTATTGCCAAAGCAGCTCAGAGATGCAGATCAGTCCTGCCAACCAGGATTGGCAAACAGCAGAGGAGGCTCGGGGTCATTCTGCAGCTCTTTTGGGGACAGTCATTCAGGTCTCCCTTTATAGTCAGCACAGAAAAATAGAGACTTCTTGCGCACAATGTGGCAAAATTCTATTATTTGAGAAGTCTGGTTTAGGGCAAGGTAAAGCACTACCACGCTGCCTCTCCACCAGCAGCGGAGGAAGTCCAGCTGCCTCACTCCAGAGCAGATATCTACACAGAAGGCAATTAATTGAGATGGGAGTATCCCACAAACATTCAGTTCATGCTGGATATTAGCCCTGTCATAAACTTTTTTCATAACTCAGCAAAGGGGTAAGTCCCCAGCAGCTCAGGGAAGGAGGTGCTCTGACATCACCTTGGTTCATTTGCCCTCCCAAAACCCTACCAGGACACCTACCCCTCACCCTACCTTGTCACCAGCAGCCCAAGAATGGGCAACTCCCTTTCCTACTGGGCAGTCCTCCATAAGCAAGCTCTGAACTTTGCACAAGCCTGCCTTTTTCCCACACTGTCTGTGAGGACTAGCTGCCATAATATGTGCAGATCTATAGGGATATACCACAGGAGTCTATGTGACAAGGTATGCAAAGATCTGGAAGCACAGAAAGAAATGGGCAGTGGTATCGGGCTCTGAAATCAGTGAGAAGGCATCTCCCTGAAATTATTTGTTAACTATATAGAAACAAAGGGGCAAACTGTCTTGCTCATAGAAGGCATAATGCCTGTTTTGCACCTGGACGAGTTGCACAGGCATCAAATGGCAGTGGAAACATAGAGTCTACTAAATATTCTGATTCCGAATGAAGAAAAGCAGTGCTCTCCCAGCCCACCCCAACAAGGGCAGGAAGCGCTCGTCTGAACTGAACGTGCTTTGGACTTACCCCTGCTGCTTCTTTGCCAAGTATCTCCCTGGCCCGTTCTTGGCTCATGTTCAGCTGAAGCCAGACGGTGCAGGTTTTGATGAGTTTGTCAAGGATGCTGATTCCTGGAAGGGGGAGGCAGTTCTGCAGGGCAGTGCTTGGGCAGAGCTGTGTCTCTTTTCCCTCTTTGTCAGGGTCCTTGATTGAGCTGAAACACAAGAGAGTCCTGTATAAGCAGAGGTGTGGACAGATAACTATGGCAGTAAGAACTGTAAATGCAAACATGAAGCCTTACAGAGAGACACTTGGACACCAAGGAAGCTCCACGTGTGGCATCAGACCAAGGATGGCAGAGGCCTCAAGAGATGCACAAGGCCTTTGCTAAGGAATACGGGCTCATGCTGCTGATGCACACCTGGGTTTCAGACCACAAGCTCGCAGGTACTTTGCACTGAGGTTTGTCAGTTGGGGCTCCTTCTACCAACCTTTCCTGTGTGTGGGCATCCAGAAAGGAAGATGAATGCAAAGAGGCAGCCCGCAGTACTAGCAGAGTCCTTGGGCTCCCACCCTCCAGCAGAGGATGAGCGCAGTGTTTGTGGCTGCAAAGGGTGCATTTGGAGGTGCTGTGTGGTGGGATAACTGGTCTCCGGCAGGTGGGAATACAGACACATGGAGCCACAGAGGCTGTTTTAAGTCTGTGGGGCCCACACAGCCTGCAGCTCAGGCTGTCTCCCTGCCACTACCAGCATTGCCCTGTTCATGCAGGTCCCTTGCCCTGCTCTTGGTGGCTCTTGGAAGACACCTGCCTGTAGGAGCTAGAGGCTTCTCCTGTGCTTAGATTTTTTGGCAGTCACCTTCTGCATCCAGCTTGGGTCTCATTAGTCTGCACAAAGAAGACTAAGACTTTTGTACCCACCATCTAAGAACAGCTCTGAATGCTTCTAGCTCCGCTGATGAGTCTTTGCTGATAGGAGCTGGCCGCTGCACAGCCCAGCACTCCATGCTCTGTGCTGCAGCCAGGCAAGCGGGGCTGATGATGAGGTTTAATTAATGCCAGTGTCACAAAGGATGTGAGGAGGAGGTGTGCTTAGGATGCCTTCAGCAGCAATGTATCCACTGTGGCACAGGCAGTTTCACTTACTGATTTGCAACAGAAGAGTAATCTGAGGTCCAAGGTCCATAGGTTGCTCCGTGTGACCTGGGCCATCCTAGAGGACAAGCCCCGACAGGCACCAACAGAGTGACCGTTTTCACTGCACCAACCCAGGGGAGAACTGGGAAAGCTCATGGATAAACACTAGAGGGAGCTTCAGGAGGGAGAAAAGGGGCATGTTCTTAGGTAAGAATATTAGAATTACGCTGTTGGGAGTATTAAATACCTGGGACATGCTCCCTCTTTGATCCCTGTCCTGATCACAGAAGGAAAGAGCTAATACTGTTTATTTTTAGTCCCTGCAGCCCAATGGCAGACTGGAATGAAACCTCTGTTTCTGGCATGACTCTGATTCAAGCAAGTATTTATACATTGCAGCCAGCAGAACTATTTGTGCTGAAAGGTCAGTGCTTAAGTGCTCCATTGGATCCGTCTGTAGAGACAAGGGACTCTCTTGTGATCCATTTGATTAACTGCTTTCAAAAAATACATTAAACGTGAAGAAAATATAGGAGAACATACAAGAAATAATACATCTTTATGTAGCAGTTTTGCCATTTATGTGTCCAAACTGAAATGAACAGGACTCTTGCTTTTGATTTGATGTTAAGTCTTTTAAGGTTTTTTATATATATATATATACAGACTTAAAAAAAAAATACAGATCTTCAAGCATGTACATATCAAATAAGCTCAAATTTAAACTTCTGAGGGAGAGTCCCTTCTGAGGCCTAATCTAATGCAGCATACTTATCCCAAAGCTAGATTTTACAAAAGGAACCTTTTAAATCCCCAAACCAACAGTGAGATTTTATTTTTAGTAGAATCTTTTCTTTTGTAGTTCCCATAGAGAATCCTTTTGTAGATAAATATGCATTCCTGTGCAATCCCACCTGCTGATTCAGAATATTTGCCCATAGAAACCTGATTCTGATCAATCCATTTCCTTGTCCTACTCAAGACAATAACAGTGGGAGGATGTGCTAGAAAAGGCTAGGAGTGAAACACCTTCTTTTCAGATGAGATAAAAGCCTAATTTGTTGCCTTGCTGAGGAAATATCTTTTAGATACAATAGCATGAGATTTTTAATCAGTATAACCTGAACAAAAATATAAAGTAAAATAGAGTGGAGGATAGATTTTGGAAGTTAATACTATTCATCTCCCCATCTCTCTTTCTTTCCAATAAAACTAAAATAAATGCCTATCACTCATATGAATGCAAAGCATTTGCTAGATGGCAACATTTCACACACAGTAATGAGAAAAAAGTAATGAGCTGAAGGAGAAGAAAGGTGAGTTACAACAAAATATCCCATAACACTGTTAGCAAAAGCCTATCTTCCCCCAAATTAGTCACACAAGCCTGAATCTGGTTTTGCCAATGATGTGTGAAGCCTGGATCCAAAGGAGGTCAGTGGTGCTAATGTCTCACTGGGCATTAGAAGGTAAGAGACATTGAAGAACCTACCTCACTCACCCCACTGACAGCAAACTTTGTAACCTATTAATTACCTAATGAGGGGAAAAAAAGAGTCAGCAAAGCAATGATGCTCAGGAATCTCATCACCTGGTGAAATGGTATCAGGAAGGCTGAGGAAAGAAAATAAAGTTACTCGGACCCAGAGGCAACTGTTGGGACCCAGCATGACATGGACACGGCAGACTTGACACAGCAGTGACAAGAACAATGAGCCGGTGACAAAAGTAATAAAAGAAATCTGAATTTGCAAAGCCTGTGGCTACACGTAGGGCACAGCGAAGTTTAGGAGTCTGGATGCAAAATGGAAAATTGTTCAAAATCTAAAGATAAAATAGTTGCAAAAGCTTGGATTTTTTTTTTTAATGGAAAAAATGTTGTAATTTGAGTGTGTGGGTTTTTCAGTACAGATAACTAAGGGCTGTGGGTGGCCTTTTTAGGGGCAGAACAAGAACTCAGCAACCTCAGGGCTGAGAGCCCTGACTTGGGGCATCCCTGTCACACCAGCCAGCCCAGACAAGGTGGAACTAAGCAGCCTATACCTGTACAGGTAGAGGAAGAGACAGACCAGAAAAAGGGGAAGGTTGTGTCCAAAAGGAGAGCCAGGAAGTATTATTAGTGAAAACACATTAAAATAGGGGAATTTTAGGCTAAATGCTTCCTGATAGCAAGTTATAACTGATGATTGATAAGTTCCAAAGAGAAGAGGGAGAAAACTGCATTGCTCAAATCCCCTAAAATGGCATGTTTACAGTGGTAAAAAACACTTTGTTGAGTCAAATCCTGTGCTGGCATAGAAATGGGAGTGAATGACCTAGCAGACCTTTCCCATCTGTAACACTGCAGCCCATGACACACCGGTTGACGCAGGCTCTGGTGTCCATACTTGACTTCTTTCCCGGGCACAGCTGTCACAGAGGCCAGGCTTTGGGAGTGCTTAATCCAGCAATTTAATCTGGCTCCATAGCAAATTCTGCTGTGTGCTGCGCAGAGAGGAGGGAGCCCAAGGATCTCCCAGGTTTTTGCTGCCCTGCTAATTGCAGGGGTTTAACGGGGCCTTAGCAGTGAGCAGCCGGCCTTGGCTCTTCTGCTTGCTCAGAATTCACGCACTGGATGATTTTTTAAGCCCACAGTTTTCAGAAATGACATGCTGTCTGACCAAATCTTTCCTCCTTCTCCCACAGGCATACAAAGCCCTTTGACTAATAAAGGCTCATTTTTGCTATGTGTGATGTAAAGACAGGCCTAAAGCTGCCTGCTCCTCATTTTTGTATTAAGTTCTTACTGCAAAGCAGGATTAAATCTTGCAGCCACTCTGTAAAATTGAACTCAGCTGGGATGCAGGGTGCCTGTGCATTGCATACTGATTGGCACAGCAGATCAATTAATTGCTCAGTGATTACATTTACACATCTGCACCGATTTGGCAGAAGGCATCAGGTGCTTGGTTGGAAGTAATGATAATGACAATGGTGGTTTGCATTATTGCACTGTAATTGCATGCTGAAGTGATAAATCCACCAAGATCCATTTCTTTACCCCCCAAAAAAAAAAAAAAAAAGAGCCACACCTGACACCTGAATATTCCCACAAAGCATGAGCATGGCAAGGGGTTGCAATCCCCTAAATATCTTGCAGGTTTAGCGATACCTTTGCAATGGGTTTTCGGAATATTGCTGCACACCTGCAGGTACCAGGGCCTCCCTGGCTGTGTGTTATATAGGCTTGGTCACCCTGAACTTCCCAGAAGTGGCTGAAACTTGTGGCAAGTGTGTGCAAGAGCAGGGGGGACTGTCAGGGGAGTGAGGTGAGGTTTTCTGTTGGGGTTAACCCCAAAGATCTGTGATGAACAGCTCCAGTTCCTGCAAGCAGCCCCCAGCAGGGCTTGTTCCCCCATCCTCTTTACTCCTGCACATTTGCAGAATCTGCCTGTTACCCGGATGGATCTGAGAATGTGTATCAGGCACCTGCTGGTAAAGACTGAGAGCCTTAGCTTTGTTTAAATTAACATGTAAAAATTAGCATTTTTATTTATTATAAAATAATGATTCTTTATTATTAACTAAAGAATTATTAAATGATTAAATAGTTCTTTATTATTAAATAAGCCACGTAATGGCTTGCATTTATCTTCCAGGCTCTTTAAAGAAATTGGGAGAGACCAAGAGCAAGAGTTTGCTGTGTTGTCCTTAAGTAAAAACACTGTGAGATATTTCCATTTGTAGTTAAGGAGCATCACAAGTCTTAAAATATTTGTTAACTGACTCGTTACTGATGCAACTGCATCATAGCTACCCTGTGGGTATCTGACAGGAATGTCCACAACTCAGGACAAGCCACCTTGTGTGGAAAAAATCTCACATACATGGAAAATTTTCAAGCACGGCCATACAGATCACAAAGAGCATGAAACTGCCAATACAAATCATTGCATTCCATTTTACATATTGAAATTGATGCTGATCTAAAGAGTATGAAGCTCTGAACCTGCACAAAGCATTATCAAGGTTACAGGTGTAAGAGCAGAAGTCACAGCAATAGACCTGCACTCTACATATCACTATTTGTGCTTTATGGGTTTGGTATCACTTTTAATTAGGTAGGGTGATCAAAAATATTTGTTCTGACCCTTGTAATTTCATGTGCCGTTACTTTCGGTTTGTTTCATTTCTTTTGGGAAGTTACGTGTTGCCTAATCTACAGTAAAAAGCAAAATGAAGCTTTATGTAAGCCTACAGCAAGCTTTCTTTTGCTTCCATTTTACATGTGGCCATTGATCTTCAGCCCATAAACCAGCTCATTTTCGTCACTGTGGTCAGTTCTGATCAACTAACCCAAACTGGAGAAGAGAGATTCATTTAATTTCTGAACCTGGCTTGGATTATTTGCTCAACTCTCATTTCTTTCTTTAAGCAGTTAGTGAAACTGAAGCCATGCACCCCTCCAGCTGCAGGAAGAGCCCATGGGTCTATGAACTTGAGTTATTTCATCAAAAAACAGAGGAAGGCTGCGAAGAGACACACTGAAAAACTCATAGTGCAACAGCTAAGGTTGCCACCAATATTAACACCAAGGTTATCAGTCCATCACAGTAAATTCAGACTTTAATAAATGTGTTTTTTTCCTATTAGATACAAGAGATTTGACTAAAACAAACCAACAAAAATAAAAAACAAAACAGTGAAATAACCAAAAAGCAGAGAGAGAAGAAAGTCCTCCAGAGAAAGTCTCTGAGATCTTCAGAGATCCCACTCAACTAATTGCTATCTTTTCCTTTGAAAGAAAATAAATATTTTCTTGAGGCCTGATGAAATGAAAAAAATCCATGAAGTTAAGGAGGCCAGACAAGGTTCCTGCGTTATTATCTTCTGAGATGAACAGAAAAGAACTGAGTGTAAACTGGATAACAAAGATAACATGACAGTCTAATTCAGTGTGTCCCATCAAGCAGACCTGCCTGTCCAGCCGTCCTACCTACCTTGCAGAACATCTGCATTATTGGGCTAACTCGGTGATGTGCGTGCAAGTCAGGAAGTAGTTTAATGCTTCTCGAGCTGTGGTCTGTGGACAGCCTGTGGTTGGCTGAGCACTTCCTCCAGCTCGCTACTTTCCTTGCTTCTGCTTCAGTGCTCGTGTCCACTCAGTGTGCTTGGTCTTCGGTCTGCAAGGGATGCCCTGTGTGCCCACGACTTCTAGTTCAGCCTGGATTGCATTGTGCCGGTACCAGCTACCAAAAGGTGAATGGTTACACAAAGGGGCTCTTAAATTCTCTTCTCCTCCAGTTTACCTTGCAGCTCAGTAAACATCTCTTCCCCATTCTGCTCCGCTTTCTGATATGCATACCCTCAATTTTTGCAATGAAGTTTTGCACAATGCCATTGAGCACTCATTCCTGCAAAGCTTCAGTATGTGCCAGTGTCGTGCTCACCTCTGCCCTGCTCTGAGGATGCCAGCGGGGGCGCAGACCGCAGCTCACCTGCCTGCCCCAGCTGTACCCACCTTGCACGTGCCCATCGGTGCCTGCCAAATTAACTGCCCTTCTGGGAGCTGTGCTGGTGGCCACAGGGGCTCTGGTGCCGAGCAGCTCACATGCTGATAAAACACACACCAGCTTACCAGGCTCTCTGCTCACGTAGATTGACAGAAGAAATCACGAAAGTGAGGAAGTGCTATTATATTCCTAGGGGGTAACTGTGTAACGAGCACTTGTATAAGTAGAAGAACAATAACTGAAGTGCCAGACTGCAGGTAATAAGCGGACGCAGGTGGTTTTTGGCTCATATTTGACAGCAGGTTGCTCTTTTTATAGAGGATGGGGCTCTGTTTGAAGGCCTGATATATCAGCATTATATCAAAGTAACCCTCCAAGTCCTCCACTGCTGCCTACAGGGCACGCAAGGATAGTGGGACTGGGATATATGAGCTGGACCACAAGGACAGCAGATGGAGGGCTCATGTGCACTGCTTCCTGCAAGCCACGTGGGCCTGGTGGCCGTGTTATGTGGCTTGGTTTCTGCTGCAGTCATCCAGACAGACCATTGCAGAAAAAAACCCAGCTCAGGCATTAGAGCCCACTCACAGCTGCATCTAGGAGAGCTGTTTTGCCTCTTAATTCAGACATGCTAAGGAAATTCAAGCTAATTGGAACTGTGGCTAGTGCCAAGGTCAGCTCTACTCACAAACAAGCCTCCTCACATTCACGAACATAACAGATAAAAATGCACACCTGAAATGCACTG
>JAUBOD010000445.1:7115558-7128992 GCA_032353885.1 Nothura maculosa
TATAATCATTCATTTCTTTCAGATAGTGCCTTGTATATCGCAGGTATGGTGGCAAGCAGAATGTGGGATACACAAATGGCCACAATCACGATGCATCTCAGGCTGAGGAGAGGGAGCTACATGTATCTGAGGTGCCAGGACAAGGGGCAGTGGGATCTCACAGCTTTCTCTGGGGAAATAATATCAGAACCCCACACAAAAGTGCTCCGTGTTCTGCTACTGTGTGGAAATAGGGAATTGTGCACTCAAGTGATTGACAAGAAGATCACAGGAAAGACATTGGAATGTACCTGTCATTTGAATGACAACATTCTTGTCTTCAATAAAACATTGTTCATGTGCATACAGTTTTCAAAATAGTTCATATGAATTCTAAAGCTACAAGTGGGGTTAGTATAGAATTGCTGAGTCTAAATGCTATCATTATTCTACAATCATCAAATACATCTCACCATCCAAAAAACTTTGCAATATCTGTAGTTCAGACCCCCAAAATAAAAACAAAAATGTGCAGTAAGTGCAAGAGTGCAGAGATTTTCTTTTGAATGCTTAAACACAAATAACTGAAGGATCTGAAGCTTGTAGCGACAGAACATTGTGCCCAAAGGTGCTGCATTTAATTAGCAAGATTCTTTGGTTTCATCTGACTATCAATGTTATTTTAGTGTCTGTTTTATGTTACATTAGGAAGTCTGATCTTTCCTTGGCATGAATAATCAGGCAGTATTTATACAACCTAATTCACTCTAAAAAAACATCTAGTACAAGTAAATGGCATTACAATTGCAAGAAAACCAAGAATGGAAGACAGCGAAACTCATGAGAGAATTCTGCAACTAGATCAAACACATAACAGAAACAAGTGTGTGTAATTAAAGCACAGTCACAAAGGGATTCAGACACAGAACAGAATCTCCTCTATAATTGCTATACAAGAGTTAGCCTAGTAAAAATCTTTTCCATATTTTTTACATTTTGATAGAACATTTGCAACCAGAATCTAAAACCAGGAACTAATTATGTGTTTGTCACAACTGCAGGAAGCATATAAAAATAAAATAAGATTGGCACACCAATGACTGAGCCAGGAAAAAGATGGTTGACTCTGCTGTACCTGTAGGGAAGACTTACGGTGTTCTTCTAGGCTGGACCACAACCTAGAGAGCAGCCCTTAGATCACCAAATAGTCATGAAGATCAGCACAATTCTAGCTATCCAAATGTAGGTTTGGACGTGTTGTCGATGCTGAGCCTGAATCCATACTCAGGCAATACTCTCCATGCATAAATGGGATTCAGAGGACCTGGAGTGGGACTTTTTTATACTACTTTGTACTTCTTTCTGCTACTTTATAATGCAGTACAAGTGCTATGGTCTATAAATGGAATTAGACACCACTGAAACCAATAGAAAAACTCCCACTGGATTACTACAGACAGGATTTCACCCTGCAGGTCCACATGGGACTGTATTCCTCCAAAGGAAATGCAGCAGAAAAGACCTCTTACCAAGCTCTTCTTGGCCTGCTGTAATGCAGTTTTCATCCTGCTTGTGTACCCAGCAAGGGGCACAGTTTTGAAGTTGTTTCTGAGACAAGGAACCGGTTGCCCTCTTATTAACAACACTGCAAATCTAAAGTGATAACAGCAGAGCACAGTTATATAGTTAAGTGCACAGACTCTAGCCAAGCCTTTTTGTTTGAGGAAGAAATGAAATGTTTAGACTACAGAACCAATAATATATGAAAGAATCCAAACACGATACAAAACCAAAAGAACAAGCTCAGCTGTCATCCCAGGACACAATCCAGCAAGGCACTTGAATACACGCTTAGCTTTAAGCCATACAATCAATCCTACTAAAGTTAAGCTTTGCTGGATATGGAATGTCTTTTTTTTTCTGAGTTGTATTACTTTTCAGTGTTAGCATGCTGGCAATTTTCAGATTGCAGTAACAGTTTTCCCTCTCACATCCACCAGCTTTCTTTTCACTCTTGGGCTGAACATTAACTTACACAACATTATGACACACATTCCAGCTAATTTTTGCAATGGTTAGGAGAACAAAATGGCTAAAAAATTGAACAGACACAATCTGAACAGATGCAATATAGAACTACTAATTTCAGGGAGCCAAGCACAAATTGCTGCTTCTCTTGCTTGTAAATTGCAAAATATGTGGTGGTTTCCCAATTGAATGAGCAAATTTTTTTGTACACGTGAAAGGCACTAATCTGCTGTTACTCAGCAATATCTTCCTGAATTACAGCCACATTCTGGAGCAGCCGTACCTGACATCTAACAACCTGTCAGTCAGATCTTCCCCCATCAATTTGACTGCATGGCTTGGTCTATAACTGTCATCTTTGTTTAAGCATAGGGATAAAATATATATAGGGACTCTTTAGCATAAAGTACTTGACAATACTTTGTGTCATCAAAGCCCTGATACAATGTCTAATAATTCTTTGGCAAACAACATACCCCTGGTCAAGTGGTGCTGTTAGAGGAAAACTTTATTAACATTGTAAATAATAATATGCATGGCAAGATATCTGGTTCTTAACAGAAGGTGCATTTGACATTGCCTAAGGAGATGTAACATTAAGTTTAATATAAATTTGATATAAATTTTCCTGAACTGGGTCTGCATTTTAGTGAGGACTTTCAGAGGTGACAGGCATTTAAAGTCAGTATTACCCTATGGGACTGTCACAGGTGACAATGGAACATATAGGCTTTCTGGTGCAAGTGATATTTCAACTATAAAAAATGTTATCAATTTAGGCAGAAATTTGAAATGAGATCTCAAAGATTCACCATCAGCAAGCATTTTTATACATGTTTGGGCCAGGGAGCAGCTGCTGGTGGAACAAATTGCTTCCCCTACTCTTTCAGAGTCACCTGGCTCAGAACTATGAAGGTACAGCACAATTTGCTGGGTCTGGCACTGTAAAAACTGATGCCCTCACCACTGTCAACTCAGCTGACACCTCCCCACTGTCCACTCAATACATGTTCAAAACAAGATATTGGAACTCTTCTGTAGTACAAAGACATCTGGGCAGCCTGCATTGCACACAGAAGAGCAAACATTTGCTTGGAGGCAGCTAGTTCTCCAAGAGCATGCAAAGGTAGAACCTTGGAAGAATCCATTTAACTCAGCTTCCACCTCTACTCTTTTCATACCTAAAAGTACCTGCAGCAAAACATCCTCCTGAAAGGTAGAAGGGAGGAGAGGTGAGACCGGAGTGTGCCCCATCTCTGCAGCCCTCCTGCAACAGAACACTCAGGAAGACGAAGATGATTTCAACTCCTTGTGCTTGACAATGCAGCAGAAAGGTCTTGAATGCCAGGGAAGAGGCCACCTGCATACTTGAGGACAAATAAGTCTACCATATGCTTGCCTGGTCAAAAAAGCATTTTAATTATGAAAGATTTGTTGCCAAATTAGGACTGGTTAGGTAAACTGTCTAACCTATGTAAGCAAGGTGAAAAATCCCAAAGCTTAATTGGGTGCTAATACTGACATCTGTAACAAGCGTGAAGCAAATATCACATACGTTGCCCTGTTTTCCTCAGGATTATTTTGAATGCAATTCCTATTAAATTTCAACAGCAAAATACACTCTTTAATTTGTACCAAAATAACCTTTAAAATAGCCTTATTTGTAAACACATTGCCTGGTGTAAACATTTTTCTACACATGAAATGGATAAAGGGAATTATTTGTCATATACGGCAAAATAAAAAAACTTGCTGAGTTAGTGCTTGCTTATTCAACACAAAGTATATTTTCATTGATGCAGTAATGGGAATTTTTATATGTAGACTAAAGTGCAAAGTATTAATATATTTAAAAATGTATCAACTTTCAGTTGATAGATTTGCTTTATAAACATTAAAAAATTAAAAATATCTATGTATAAAGTCAACTGTGCTTCTTTAGAAACTTTATGTGCTCTTTCATTCATATATAATTTTAATATATTTTAAAGTTTAGCAGAGGTTTCAAAATATGTTCATTTCTCAATCACATGAATCTAAAATGTCTTAATCATATGACTTCGAAAATGTGGAATGTTACCCACTATTCTTAATTATCTGGGCCAGATCTTGCTGTCCATCCAGAGTAATTTCTGTTGTCAGATTTTTGCTGGTGGAAAGGATATCAAAACCTGGCTCTGCCAGGGGTAACTGACAGGGTTAAAAAAGAAGCATATCAAGCTTTGAAAGTTGCACAAAATTAAACCAAGGACCAGATTCTCTGGATAGACCTGCTCTGTCCTTGCTGTTTCTTATCTGCACTGCTCAGTGTTGGATACTCATGTTCATCAAGCTTGCAGAAAGAAATAAAAAAATGGAGAAAACACTTCTTTCTTGATACATTAATGATGAATAAGCTTCTTTCCCCCACCAATCAAATCAAATTATATCCAGGGTGAGTTTTATGGTCAGAAAGCCTGGATAGTGTTAAGATACTATTCTCAGATTATAACAGTAATTGATAGTTAACTGTGCACCCAGTTGGATTTTATTTGATTACTTTCCTTTAAATTTACAAAGTGGACTTACTAGGGCCAATGCATTTTTTTCTCATGGAATAATATTCCACAAATGTTACTTTATATTTATGTACACAGCATTCTTGTTAATGGTAAAGCATACTTTTCAAGTATGAATCTCAGCATGAAATTTGCTTCTTCAATATTCAGATACTCTTACTTTTAGTGTGCATCATCAAAAGTGATACAACATCAACCATTTCCTCTTCTTTCTCCAAAAAGCTGTTCATTGTTCAATAACGTCAATTGAAAAGAGTGATAAATAGTCAAGATTCCCATCAAAAACTGTCCGTGCAGTTCCTTTATAAGCAGAGCACTTGAAGGGGAAAATTATGTCCTCAACAGTGCATGCCATGGTATGTGCCTTGGACTTTCCGGTCTATAGTTGAGACATTTTGACTGAGCCAAGAAGAGTTCTGAACTTGCCTCTTCTTCCTTCATGGACAGTAACTGTCCAAAACAAAAGAACTATAAAGATTTTTCTCCAGTCTTTCTATTAACCTTGTTGGTCATTTTTGATTGTCTGTAAGAGAATGAGAAACTCAACCGTTATGTCCCAGAAATAGGACATTGAGGATTCTGCGTGAGATCCACACAGCTGTATGACTGAGCAGCAATATCCAAAGAGGAGAAAAATGCTTTGGTTGCCTCAACTGAGCATGTTAAACGGAAGATGTTTTCCTTCCACCCAGGTAAAACTGCTTGTGAGCTGATGAAGCAGGAACGATGCTCAATTATTGACGGAGACATGGTAGAAATGTCAAAAGTCTCCGGTCATTTACAGCACATTTAATCAACAGAATCTCAGTGTCTCTCCTTAATGTGGTTTAAAGTTCTTCTCGGCACATGGGGAAGTTGACAAAAGTGAAGACATTGAACTCTATCAATATAGAGAAACACAGGAAAACAGCATAAAGAAACAATACGTAGATGCCTAATTTCCTGTCAAGCTTCCACTTATTTACATGGATTCCAATCACCTGCAAGTAAACAAAGTGTTAATTAATTAAACTCCAAGAGAGACATGTGGAAATCACATTACAAGTTAGAATTAGATTTTTTTTTTTGAATTAGAGATCTCTAACCAAGATAAATACATATTCCTGGTAATTTTACAGATGAAAAGGTAGCATATGTTTTTCTGATCAGGAACATGTGCTCTAGGTGTCCCTGCTTGAGCAGGAATGTTGGACTAGATGATCTCTAGAGATTTCTTCCAAACTCAACCATTCTGTGATTTTGTGAAAACAAAAGGAGAAGCCCATCCAATAACTCAAGCACTGCCTTGGCGCTGTCTTCTGTGCTAAGAATCTTTCACAAAATACTAAATGAATCCACTTCAAAGCCTCTTCACAAGTTCTTCATTTAACTGAGAAAGAGACTCCTAGGTCCTCAATTTCATAATGTGCTGCATTTTCAATACATGGTGAACAGCAGCATTTGTTCTTTGCTTCAGTATCAGCTAAATAAATGCAATGAAGCTCTCTTGCCTCCAGTGCCCTCCTCAGATCTTCTATGTCCTAGAAAACACCAACACCTAATGTTAATTCTTTCAACAGCTTCAAAGGAGCTGGAGCTGAGCAAACCATTAAAGAAAGCAGAACTAAGGGGAGTGAGATTCACATAAGGGTCCTATTTCCAGTGGTTTGGAGTACTCTGAGTTATTATTTTGGTCTTGCACAAAAACTCTGTTAATGTTTGCTGGGGAGGGATGGGAGAAGAATTAGAGCATTCAACAGTACAAATGAGAGAATAATAGATGCCATGAACTGAGGTGATATGGTTTATTCCATGAGAGGTCTTTTTAGAAAACCCCAAACAGTTAGCATAATGTTAGATACATAATCCCCTATGTTTTCCAAAGTGCTAGTTACTAATATGCATGCAACGTCATGAGAAACAAATGTGTGAAGAATATCTCTGCTGTTTCATAAGCACTGTGCAGTATAGTAGAATTGGGGATAGGACAGGAAAAGAACAGGCTCCCACAGCTTATATAAGAGATGCATTAAGCAGTTAGTGGCATAGTGAACAGCCTTGCTCATTCTACCACCTAAAACAGTGTGCAGCTCATGTGGAACTTTGTGAGACCTAGTCATGCAACAGTGTGAAATCTCCCATGGTGATCACCTCCTCTACAGAGTCTCCACAGGCAGCTGGCAAAAACAATGTTAGTGTAAGTGCATATTTATACCTTTGGGATTTGTTTCTTCCCACAGTGGGTTTCCTGGGAGTCAGCAGGATCAGACCCTAAGTACCAGCAAAATTGGCTTTTGAAACAGAATGATTATTTCTCCTTAACAATTAATGTGTTACAAAGATAAGGGCTTTATGCTGTGTACACTTAGCATGCTTATTCAATGCTGAGGTTCACAGCACTCATAGACTAATCTTCATTAGGGGGTTTTGCTAGAGCATAGTTTTATTCCAGACTGGCCCTGGAAACCAGACACAGATGCAAAAGGAACTAAAGTGAACCTGGGTCTTATCCCCACATAAAGCACAGAGGATACAGCTGAGCACAGAGGTATTACTGGACACCACAGTTCCAAGTGGCATTGAAATGAGTGGGAGCTATCCAGCGTCTCTACTGCACCAAGGGCCAGATTTCAGCCATGGCAGCTCTTCTACTCATGGTATTGCTAGAGGGATTGTATTTTCTAACAGTCAATGCTTTGGGGATAAGTACTTCCAATTTGTCCTCCTAAAATATATCAACTAAATAGCTAATAATTATTCTACAATTTCAATACTCCAAAGAGTTATATTTGGAAACATACAAAATACTTACAGTAAGTGCCACTGATCCTAGTAAAAGTGCAACTGAATAGACCAGTCCTTTACTGTTTATCTTAACCTGTAGGAATTAGATAAAGAAGAGATCTTTAATGTGCTCAATACATAACTGTGTTTTAGAGATCAGAAAACAATTTACTGATTTATGGTTATTTACATCTTGTTTTGACTAGTGATTGACTTATCATTTTAAATTTTACAAATTCATGACAGATTTATCATAATGGAGAATAGGATGGCTAAAGAATCAAAACAAATGGGCAAGTTATCCTACCTCTATAAAAAAACCCCATCGCTATAAAAATCATGAGCATTTATAGTGGACTTTTAAAGAGCCTTAATAGAAATACACTTTTATTCTTATCTTACAGATAAAAATACTAAGACACAGGGAGACAGACATGTGCTTGAAGCTGTACAGTCAGAAAATGGCAGAGCCAGAGATATCCATGGCCCTATTTTCCTGCTATGTAATATCATGTGTTCCAATTGACAACGGGAATGAACTGCATCCTGTGGAAGGCAAATTCTTCCCTTAACCCATGCTTCCCTGAACAAGAAATAATATTTAGATTTTATTTAGCAATCAATAAACATGCAAGACAAAATGGTGGAGTAAAAGTATGCCCAGTATACATACGAATGATCCATAGTTAACCACCATGGTCTGCAAACCCCACGGAACACCAAGGCCCACCAGAATGTCAAAGACGTTGCTCCCTATTGTGTTGGACACTGCCATGTCACCGAGGCCTGCAAAGAAACAAAAACAACTCTCAGCTAAAAACAAACATATACTCCACGTACTAAAGGAAATTAAAGGGAAATGATCTGCACCGACAGAATCCCTCTTGGCCCGGCCATAGGATCTGAAGTAGGGGGATGATTTCCATAATCTTTGCATAACTTTTGAAAAGCGTGTGCAAAATTTGCTCACTCTAGCTATATCTTCCTTATGGCTTGGCTGGCCTTTACCAGTAAGTGTAAAGATAGTTATTCAACATGAGTAAATGTCAACATCTGAGGTCAAGTTGATACAGCTGTTCTAGACAGTCTGCATTCACAGAGAACCTGAAGATCATCTGTTGGTTTTAACATGTGGATGCCTGGCATTTAGCTCATGTCAGCAGCTAAAAGCAATCCTGAAAAGTACTAAACCAGATAGGAGTCAAAGATAGTAAGCACTTCTTAGGTGTCAGACTCTAACCAGCAACAACTCACTCTAGAAACAGCAAAATGCCAATGAAGGTTTTTTCCTTTTTTTTTTTTTTAAAAAAAAAAAGAAGGAAAAAAAGTGAAAAGTACTGAAGTCACTAGACACTGCTGAACTGCTCCTCATGGTCATCCTGGATGAAAGGATACCTGGCTGGCATCTCTTTCTACACTGATGTCAGTGGACGTGTTGGAGGCAACAGAATTCTTCCCTGCCATTGCTAAATTCTCCTAGGCATGTGCTTAGCTACTGAATCACTTCCATGAAAGATATCCTGCAAAGGAAAAGGAGCTTGCATGCAAATGGGACATGCCCTGTAAAAATCTGAGAGATCACACAGGGCAGAGACAGACAGTGCTGGTCACAAGCACAGTCTCTGCTTGCAGGGAGATGCTGACAGAAAGGTTAGGCTTCACATCCATATTATGGCAGGACTACTCTCTGCTCCTTCGATATCTGTAGTCTGTCCTGTAACTGTCTCTCTTGTAACCAAGTGTTACAAAAACTTTGCACTGTTCTTTGAAAGAGGGGCTGGGTTTTGCCAGGTTTGCCTTCACTTTTGGGAGAAATGATACCTAGTTTTTCTAATACTAAAACAGCAGTCTGTCCATTTTCAAATGCAACAAATTTTCCTTATATTCTTCCAAAAAATCTGTTCATTTAAATACAACACAAGGAAAATTAATTTAGTTAGAAGGTAGTTCCATAAGAATCTTGAGTACTTTTATTCTGCTTTTTGTGAGATTTTCCTGAACACAAAAAAACCTATAATCTGGAAAATTAATTATTTTAAACATATAATCCTGTTTAATCGAGTAATATCCCTTCTGAAAAAGAGATTACACCTACAGTGTGACTTTCAAAAATGACAGATAATATTTAATAGCAATATTCGTATCTCATACTACAAAGATGGGACTTTCAGGTAGTTAATTTGTGACATTAGAACCTTTGCAATTTGCCCACTATTGTGTAATGGAGAGCTCATTATCTGGAAACAAAAAAAGCTTAGGGGAATTAGAGTGGTGGACAAGACTACAACCAGAGCCTGTTCTACTGAGGCACAGGACTGCACACTGTCAGGTTTAAAGTTTTTCAGTGACAACAGGAAAGGATGTGGCTAGAGACACTTCTCAAGCAAAATAGGAAATGTAAAAAAACTTAATCAAAAGTTTAAAGATACATGAGAAGTACTTGATAGTTTCAGTTAGAGAGTTGATGAGGACATTGCTCATAGTTGGCTAAAACTTCTTCCGATTTCCCTATTCATGACAAAGGAAAAGAGGTCTGCATTTGGAATGAGAACTATGCTTGGAGCTAGTTCACTTCTGCCACATCCTCTTTAAAGCACTTCATTTCCCTGGGCTCTAATAGATCTTTTGAAAATCACTGCAAGTTTTACATGAACATATGCTGATCAGCATATATTCTTCAGCGTGTTTTAATAGTTGATATTCCAGTTTTGCCTACTCCTTTCATCTCTATACCCTGAGTGACACATAGCTTGCATGGGATATCTGAGTGTTAAATGACCTAGAATGCTAGACTGTGCCCAATTCCATAAAGCAAACAATAACAGGATAGGGGTGACTTTTTGGTTCACAATACAGCAAAACAAACAATAAAACTGCATTTAGCATTTGCATATATGGAGAAAATAGACCACAGAAAAAGGTATGTTGGAGTGTAATTACACTTCATCGGACAAAGTACCTTGTCTTGCTACTATTAGGCTGGCCATGCAGTCGGGGACACTTGTTCCTGCAGCTAGGAAAGTAATGCCCATGATCACATCTGGTATCCCAAGGGTGTATCCAATCACGGTCACCTGAACAGCAAGGAAAAGAGATTAACCTGTAACATTTGGAAAGAATCCCATTCCAATACAGTTATAGCATATTCTGAGTTTTGGTGTGGACCCTGACTCAAAATAATTATCCATTTCTGCAATAACCAGCCTAAAACCAACACAGTAAAAAGTACTTTGGGGTAAACTCCTAAGCAGTTTATAAGCAGTACAAAAAGCTCCCTTTTCTGTAGTTCTAACAAGACATACTGATCTTTTAGGTAGGAGCCCACTGGGGTTTATTGTTGCTTTTCTTTCCCAAGAATGACAAGAGTTTTCTTAGTTCAATTCCCAAGACAGAAGGACTAGCATCAATTTTTACTGGGACACAGGGGCAGAGATACAAATAATTTATTTTATGCCAGTACACGAAGAAGGAACCAGTTTCTTGCATGACTCCTCATACAATCCTGCAGTGAGCAGGTCTCGTTATACTGTCCCCTGGGGATCCAGATGCAGCTTTACAAGAACTTAGAAAGTGGCTGAAACTTGTAGCACAACTTTTGGGAAGGACAGGCTACTGTATTTAGGTAGATTTTCAAAGACACTGAAGATGACTCAAGAATAAAGGCTGGACAGGTAGCCAAGCACACAAAAGAAATAGCCTTGTGGGAGTGAAAGGGCTGAAGTAGGGACAGGCAGGTGCTTCTCTATGAAGGATGCTAAGGGTGAAGGGAATCCACTCACCAGCCTTCACACTGTCAAAGGCAAACTGTGGCTCAAACAGGAGCAAGCAAGAATCCCCTGCTGTAATTGGTAATGGGGTACTCACATCTGGCTACCTCTTGAAATAAGAGCTTTGGCAGTTTTGCTGAGCACATCTCTTGTTTGAGAAGGGGGAGACATGTGGGTGACACCAGTGCCTTACAAGCATAGTTTTACAAAGGACAGACAGTATGAAATGCATATATAGCCTTGGCACAGTTATATCAGGAAGAATAAATGGCTGCCATATAAATTTCTCTTTAAGTGTCTCCAAAACAGAAAGGAGAGAGGTTACACTATAATGTAAAACTTTATAAACTAAATATTTATGATGTTTATTTATACATAGGACACATTTTCCATGAGGGAAACATGACAATAAAGCAGTCCACAAATGACTAACACACTTGGAGAAGATAGAGATGCTTTTTGCACCCAAAAAAGTTACAGTGAAGCTGACAAGCAAAAATTCTTCTAAAATAACACATCAAACTTCAGTCTACTGCATTTCTAGGACTAGATGAAAGAAGTCAACAGTCCCAATAAGAAAAAACCAACAACTTCTTCACTGTATTTTCTTTTGAAGGAAAAAAATGGATATATGAATTCTTCAAATACCTGAAGCAACCAGTCTTCCAATTGCAGATATGTACTACTCCTTGGTTTAGCATCTTTCAGTGTAATAGAAAGATAACTTCAAAATATACTTCAAAGTATCATTATTTCTTTTCCATATTTAAAACAAGTTTGAGGTGCTTTCCTATTTCTGCCCTTTCTCTGACCGTAAATGTACACTTTAAAATAGAAACTAAATGATAGTAGGAAAGAAAAAACAGGAACCTAGTCAAATCTTCAAGTAAATGTGCTCCTAAATTAATCACAATTTACAGATCTACACCAGGTACCGTCTATTTTTCATATGTTTAGGCAAATAGAAAGATTTTATAAGCACAGTAGTGTCCCCTAAAAAAGATTTTATTCCAACAGTCCACTCACAGAATTTTACAGTACTTGTGAGTCTCCAAATTTTGTTACCTGACTTTACTACATACTTCAGTATCAGAGTGTATAGCTGTATTTCTAAAGGTGCCTCAAGAGAGATGCCTCCATTTAGACCTCCATCCACTAGTAGGACTTGGAGCTGTCACCTTCCTACAAGTGTCCCATACACTAAGGATAAGGCTCAAGTATTTGTGAGAAAATAGCAATTACGATAATTAGAATATCCACTGAAGAAGTTAAACTATGATAATATGCACGTTAACAAAAACACAACAGATATATTAGCTAACCTGAGATGCATGTTTCACTTAATATGGCAAGTCTGGCTGCACGCACTTACCATCCACACCATGAAGTAGGAAAACAAGGCAATCCAGAGAGTGGATAAGACAAATGTCAGCATAAAAAAATTCTCCCAGCGTGGTTTGCTGCAGTTTGGAATGGTGCAAAAAAGCAGGAATATCAATGGCCATGTCAAAATCCATTTTACTTTGTTCATTTTTCCATCTGTAAGACAAAGAAAGGAAAAAAACTATATTTTTTTCTGTTGTTATCCTAGCCCCAGCTACACCACAGCAGATAAGATCTCAGATAGTTGGTTAAAATTGTGCATGTCAGCTCACTTTCCGGTGCACCTTTCATCCTCACTTACTCTGTATTTATACCATTATCCAAGTTGTGACATTGCAAGCATATGCCAGGATATTGCAGTTCAAGCCTGCCAAAATGTATGTAAATCTAAGAAAGCATGGCTGCTTTTAAAAACACAATACTAGTCAGTTTTGGTGCTCTTTCAGATACATATATTGCTATTGTTAATCCAAAAGAAAAAAAAAAACATATATATATATACATTATGTGATGAACTATTTAAAAGGAAGATTGAAAGACTGGTAGAGAAAATAACCTGCACCTTCTGTGCAACAATGGAAACACCTTTTCATAGAAAAACAGACTATTAGACCCAAAGTGTGAGGATTACAACCTTGCATCATACACTTGACTGTGGCCACGTGGATAGTACCTCACATTTGGATTCAGCAGAGCTAGACAACTAATTCTGCAAATGTGAACAGCACCACCTTGAGCAGTCACCGAGTCTCTCTAAAGGACAACTAGGGATCCTGTCTCCCCTCCTACAGCTCTGAAATCAACCTAGGAGCAATACCAGAGACCTGCTGTTATTGATGAAGGCAAGTGTGAACCTTTTCATAGAATCACAGAATCTAGAAGGTTGGAAGGGACCTCTAGAGATCATCTAGTCCAACCTTCCCGCTCCAGCAGGCACCTAGAGCAGGTGGCACAGG
>JAUBOD010000445.1:7129092-7144647 GCA_032353885.1 Nothura maculosa
ACCTCCCTGGGCAGCCTGTTCCACTGCTCTGTCACCCTCACTGTAAAGAAGTTCCCCCTCACCTGCAGGTGGAACCTACTGTGCTTCAGCTTACACCCATTACCCCTTGTCCTATCACTTTTCACTTTTGGAAGATGGTAAGTATTGTAAATGTTCATATAAAACTCAATACATAAAAGAGACTTATAAATATAATGTATTTTTCAGAGATATAAATTCTGGAAATACCAGATTTCATGAGCTATCCTCTAAGAAGAATAATACATTTGTTTTTCAGGCCAAACTTGCTTTTATAGCCAATTTCATAGTGGGTTTTGCTTGAGTTTTCTTTACATATTTTATTATAATAAGAATATAAGCATTAATAAGGATTTCTTGTTATTACAATCAATATAAATAAATTGGTAATTATATGCAGGAGATCAAAATACATCATTTTAAGCAAAATGAGTGATCACATTGAAAAACCATCAGATACAGCTCCAGTAAGTTTATATAATTAAATTAAAAAGAAAGCATAATAATTGGGGAAAAATCCATCAATTTCACCAGAAATTTTCCTTCAGCGAAGACAATGAGATTTAGAATTTGCTTATGTTTTAGCTTGTGGCTGCAGAAATTAACACATAAAATTACTAAGGGCTTTTGGTTGATTTTAGTCCTCAAATTTTCAAAGTCACTGGGGAGCTATTGCAGATTTTACTGGAAAGTCCTTTTTCTGTACAGTTACATACACAGATTTTTTAAACAGATACCTTTTATCTGTTCTGTACAAGAAAAAAGGAAATGTCACTTCTTAGTTCACATCTGACTTCAACTCCGCTTACAAAGCCGTAAATTTCATACAATAATTTGCACCTCCTCCTGTTTGTTTCAGTTTGGATCATTAAAAGACTCCTGCTGGTTAATTTGTTCTACTTCTCTACCCATGTTGCTAAACATGGTTCACAGTCAAACAAGTCAGTATGGGCTATGCTGGTAATTGCCTCAGTGCTTAATTCCAAATGTAGGAGGAGTGGGCGACTATCAGGAGAAAATACAGATCTGACTCTGAGCTGATGCTGGAGTAGTCTGACTGGTTTCAGTGGTGCTCCACGCAGAAGAAATTCAAGACCACTGTCTTTTCAATACCATGAATGAAAGAAACTAAAGAAGAATAAGTCCGAAGAATAAGTAGGACAGGTGCTATTAATCTCTACTGAGGAATACAGATCCTGCCAGGGGTCAGGTCTACCATCCTCAATGACCTGAGCAAATGCAATGCAATGACCTGAGAACTCACACTGCTTTACCTCTGGCATTAATCTTGCTGAGTTCTAGGAAGACAGAAATGTTAGCAGGAAGGGATTTGCCTTTCCCTTGTGTTTGCTCAGACTGAATGGCTGTGCATGAAATTAAAAATCCTGCTTCATTCCCTGTGATGCTTTATCCACAGGAAGTTATGGGTCAGAACTGCATTTTTCCATTATTTAGTGCATGTAGATGACCCTTGTCGTCCATCATGTGATAACCAGAGGTGAGACTTCAGAGGACCAAACATATATTCTGGGTTTTGCTGGATTAACAGACAAGCTGGCTGGCCATTTATAGATTATCTGGAATAGCTCTTAACTATCATGACCAGTGTACATGATACATTCCCTACTCTATTCCATGGTACTCTCCATGTACATTTTCCATTGACCAGTGTATATGATACATTCTCCATGTACATGATACATTCTACATTGGCTTCTTTATACACTTTTATATAAGGCCTTAAATTGATCTGGTTTTGCTTCTGCTTCAGATCTTTTCTTAAGCTCCCACTGTGCTGGTGGAAGTTGTGTGCCACCCAGTGCTAAGGGAGTCTTCTCTTCCACTGTAACTTGGTAGTTTAGGTAAGGTTTGCTGCAACATCCCAACAAAGCAAGACCTCATTTCCTCAGGAAGCTGGTCACTTCATCCACCTCACCTGGCCTAAACGAATACACAAACAACATCCAGCTTGTGAACTACTCTTTTTTTTAGCTGTTTTGAAATTGCTTCTTTTGCTGTTGACTTGTTTTTCACCACCCACTGTAAAATAACCATTAAAATCATTTAGTGATAAATCTGTTTAATTGGGGTATGTTTTTAGTTAATGACAAATTGTATTATAATTCTTGTTTAGCCTGCCTTGTACATCTGCAAGGAGGAAAACCATCATCATTAACACTATTATTCAATAAATAGCTGTTCTGTAAAAATTGACAAATAGTCCCATTATAGGACATTAGCTCAGTTGTTTTTGTTTTTGTTTTGCAGTATGGGCCACTTATGGGCTCTGGATCTGAAGGCTCCTGCAGCATTGTATATAGCTAAGGAACCGCATAATTTGTTTACTGCAACCCCTCATGACAGTAATGAAAGAATACTACTTCAATATAAATGTCCACACTGCTTTATATTCTATTCACTTCACTCTACTGTTACACTGAATGGTCTGGGGTTTTTTTTGCTTGACATTATTTTTCCTTCTTTATATATCCTTTTCTCTGTTCCTCAAAAACATTTAACAGATTTTTGGAAGCCAAACATGCCAAATATTCCAGAGAGGTATTCTTATAGAGAAGCCTGGTTACAATGTTTTTGAAAACGAAGGGAAAGCACTTCAGCAAAGAGTCCTTTGCTAATTTTCATTACTTTTCTTGGAGTACTTTTCTTTCCAGATGTAACACTTAAAAGAGACACTTTCCTGTATAGCAAGCTTGCTGGTAAAAAAAAAGAAGTTAAATGCACCACAGATGTTAAAATATATTAACACATATCCCAGCATTAACAAGAAAGCTGTTTCAAGAAAGAGGCATTTCCTTAAGGTACTAAATAAAGGGCCTTTTCATGGGAAAATATTTTGCTATTTTAACATCCATGTACATTTGAGAGGAGCTCTATACAAAAGAGGGAAATAAATTCATGTTTTCATTCAGATCAAGAGTGTACTTTTGAGGCACATATAACTTGATTATCCCCATTTACTGTACGTTGGTTTGCAGCACAGAGCAGCCTACATTTACATATCATTAGTAATATTAATTCCAATCTTGAACTTAAAATGCGTAGTAACGAGACACAGGCCTCCCACTGGAAGTTTTGTAGTAAGCTAGATAGCCAGGAAATTGCTGCTATAAAAGTGTTGTCCGTCACATTTGAGGACCGTTGGAAAATTTCTACATGCAAAGCAGCCAATGTGAAAGCCTAATTCATTTCTGAGCATGTCCTGCATTCAAAACACAACAGATGAATATGAATTTTTGTCCCAAGTATAAGACTCAACACAAAAGCGTCTATAAGAAATATAACAGACTAGATGCATTGTGAATTTTCCATCAAAATGGTTTTCCACTGAAAAATGCTTTTGTTGCAAAATAAAACACTTCTGAGTCAATGTGTTTTGTTTTAATTTGCTGTTAGAATATTAACACAGCAGCTAACTGCCTGTCTTCTTGGAAAATTCTTCCTAATTTCAGCTCTGCAAATTTGTCTATGAATCACAAAGAGGCAAACGACTCCCCGCACTACAAAGATAGACTACAAAGTGAGTAGAAGCATATCTAAGATGATCCGATCATTGTCAGCCTTCCAAATGGGCAAATGACTTGGTAAAACATTCTCATTTCAATTCTTCTGCAACAGGATCTGAAGACAACTCTTTTCTCTGTGAAAAAGAGACTTTTCATCTTCTTCCAAAACAAGACTACAAAACTCTGACACTCTTCTCAGAACAGAAGATCCATTTTCCACAGAATACAAGTTATAAATTCCAGACCATGAGATCTGTCCAAAAAAATTTCTATTTTCAGCATGTGCCTTTATAATCCTTTGCATATTCAGACTTATGACAATAATGTTCCCTTAAAGACATATTTTGGTACAACAGGAACAGAATCTGAACAAAGAATTTCTGCAGAAATGAGCTTTACTCTAAGTACAGAATTACTACAGGTTTACACAGGATAATACTCCACAACATCATGAAGGGCAATAAAGCACAGTACTCTCGCTATGCCTTCACTTGATTGGATTTTAGCATGGTTTATGTTGTATGTTTTAATGTTGCCATCTATTTTCAAAGAAAGAGGGTTGGAGTTTACAGAATTCCTCAGGCTCCCTCTATCCTTTTGGAACAAAGTGACAAGCAAACATAATAACATTATTAAATTTAACTCTGGCCTAGTACACTTCTAAACTCTCCTGCGTGCAGCAATGAGCTCCCCGGCATACTGGCATGGCAATTACTGGTCGGAGGACCATGTCAGCACTCACTCAAAAGGAGATAGACACCCAGATTAAACAACCAGTAAACCACGTAGCTTTCTGGGTGTTGGGCAGAAACAAGAGCACACAGTCCATCCACACACAGCTCTGTAGCTGGTGTCATCACTACAACTTTGGTTTCTTTAGCAAAAGGAAGCCTTACATAGCATCAGGCATGATGGTATCTAATGGGCTTCATCTTTTTCACGAGGGAAGAGAGTACTGGGACATGCGCTAGCAGGGCTCATTGAGGGGGTTTAAACTAGATTTGAAGTGGGAGGGGGTATCATTAGGGAAGCAGATGATAAGTTTGCAGGCAATGGCCTGTCATGCCACTCAGCACCCGAAGTCCAGAGCCTGTGAAGGGTGCCCAAAGCCTCGAGAGGCTAAACAGCAAAATAAGAGAACTGCTGAAGGCTCACACAGTCAAACTGCAGCTGCCCAGATAGAACGAGAGGTACATCAGGAGCCCAACTCAAGTGCCTCTATGTAAATGCAGACAGCATGGGGTATAATCAAGGGGAACGGCAGATGTGTGTGCGGTTGCAAGGCCATGATGTCATTGCAATTACTGAGACATGGTGGGGCAGCTCTTGTGACTGGCCATGGAGGGCTTTAGGCTTTTCAGGAAGGACTGCCCAGGAAGGCAAGATGGCAGAGTTGCTCTTTATGTGAGAGAGCAACTGCAATGTATGGAGCTCAGCATAGGCGAGGACGAAGTGCAAGTCAAGAGCCTGTGGGTGAGGATTAAAGGGCAGGCCAACAAGGACAGCATTACAACACTGCTGTGGAAGTTTACTACAGGCCTTCTGACCAGGATGAGGAAATGCATGAGGCCTTCTACAGGCAGCTGCAAGAAGCCTCCCAATCACAGGTCCTGGTCCTCATGGAGGACCTTAACCACCCTGATGTCTGCTGGGATAATCACCGCTAGGAATAGATATTCCAGGAGGTTCCTGCAGACTATTGCAGACTTCTTGACAGAGGTGGCTGACAAGCCAACAAAGGCAGAGGCAATGCTAGACCTGATAGTAACAAATGGAGATGGAAATGCGAGAGTTGGGGGCAGACTTGGCTGCAGTGACCATGAGATGTTGCAATTCACAATCCCACGTGATGTCCAGTTGTCCTTTGATACTTTATATACTATCAATGCTGGAGCTCTGTTATAAAAGTAGGCCTTTAGAGCATTGTAGCAGAGAATAAAAAAATTTACATGAAAACCTTAGATCTTTCAAATTAAAGAGATTTTCCTCCTGGCTGTGTTTCAGGCCCATCTTGAAAGAAGAGGCCTTCACTTGCATATATTTTTCTGCTTCAGAAGATATTTCTTCTCAGAAAAGTATATAAGACATGGAATTTGAAGGTACAAAGCCAAAACCCAAGCAGGCTAAAGAAGGGTAACTACAGAACATCAGAAAGAAAGAAAAAAAAAAGGTTTGCACTGATTCATAGTCAATTCCATTGGTGTTCTTAAAGAAAAAAATTGAATTTTCTACTTAGCACTTTGCAAGCAGTTGACTTAGAAAGTCCTTTCAGTGGCTATTCTTCATACCACTCTTTTTAGTACTGAGAGAATAAATGAACTTTTGATCTTTAGAAATTGTATATGCCTTATTCCAGGCCTGAAAATATATCAAAAGAAAAACAGAGGGGATTCTGGGAAACCATCTGCAAACTACCTTTTCCTTAAAGTCAGACTCAAATATCAGGGTTTTTTAGACTACTGATTGTGCCACAGCACTTCAACATCAACAAAGCCTGTCACTATTTCTTTACATTTTTTCAAAGTTACTAAAGAGGCATTTTTGAGAGGAAAAATAGAACTGTCCGAACCAATAAATAATAGATAGTAATGAGAACCCAACCAATAGATAATCATCTCCAGACAGAGGAATAACAAAACCTGAAAATAATGATGAGGATTTTAAACATTCACTTCACCACTTCTATGCATACTCTTTGAATTCATGCTGCACTTTTGCTCCACTGCAGTATGAAATGTATCATCTGCAGCTCCACTTTGGCCTGTTAAACTCAATTATTCTAAAAAGCTTTCTAAAAAAATGCAGGTAAACTGCATTAAGAAATGGACAATTCATAGCATAACTTACAAATCCCTCCATAACTGAAAACATTTTGCCTACTGTGAACATCAAAAGTTTTGAAAGTTCCACACAGAAGTCTATTTTGTTCTTCATAAAGAGACAGATCATATCTTGAAGAAATATTACAGAAGAAATTTATGATTTGAAGAAAATATAACAATTTGGTCTCTAAGTAATGTTTGCTGCGTGTCCAGATTTCTGCATTGTTGTGGAATACAAAAAGATGTGTGTGACTGCCCAATTAAACCTTGAATCAAAAACTTACTGGAAACAACTAGGTTAAAAAGTCTTCTTTGCCAAAATGTACATTCCACACTGCATTTTAACATCATTTGGGAGACATTTTCTATTACTATTATTGATATTAATATGTTTATGCACACAAGCATATTTTTGACTTACGTTAACCTATTTTGCCACGCAGTAAAAACGTGTTTTTTCATGTTTTCACTGAATAAGCACTCTGAATGGGCTTATTTATCTATAACGAATTAGTTGTTACCATTCTTCGGCCCCTGATGAAAGCCTGTAACTGTTGACTACAAGATGGCATACACTACACTGATAAGTGAAAACATATCATTTTTTTCAACGCTTCACAGGGCAATTTTTTCAATATGCTTGGCTGTTTGTTCTTTCACAAGCATCTCTTCAAAATGGCAGCAAATGATGTGATCTCCAAGATATTAGAACTGTGAGAAAGACATGGAAAATTCTTCCTTCTTTTTCACTACATGGGATATTCATTTATGCAGAGTAATATTGGCATTAAACAGTAGCTGTATGCCAGATAACTAGTGATTATCAATCTGTGAAGGATGATCTACTCTACCCTGCTGTCTACTCACTACAGCTTTTGAGAGCGAGTCAACATGTAATATGCTAAGGGCACCATCATAATAAGACTAATTATACATAGCCCTTTACACCAGAGGATGAAATAATTTTCAAATGTGAGTAGTATTAAAGACTTGTTAACACCATCAAAAATATTAAACTTTTATTAAATCTTTCTTCATCTTCCTTCAAGAAGTCATCCCTGTAAGCCATTATATCAAGATTTTTATACACCTAGCAGCCTTTGGCCAACTAACCTTCAAGAGACAAATACTATTTACTTCAAAGTTACTTTTAGTACAATGCTCACCAGGCCTGTCTGACATGTTTTAAATATAAACCAGTCTTACCTGCTTTTCTTCACCTCTGGCAAACCAGCAGTTCCACATGACAGCTGGAAAACATTTCCCTATGATCTGTTTTCAGTCATGTAGCCTCTGATTTGGTTTTACTCTCCTTAAATCCAGCTTCAAGAGAGTCAAATCAATCCCCTTCCTCCTCTCTCCCCACATACACTGTTTATTCTTACAGTCCACTGTTTGGCATTTTAATCCTCTTCTGTTTCCTTAGGCTTACCTGGCAGCGAAAATGGAGACAGATTGTCATGCTCATTTTCTTCCTCTTGGTTCACCACAGGGATATTCCCATTTTCAATATTCTCATGCTTCCCATTCTGAAGCTGTTTGCTTGAGCCATTCGCAGATTGGATTAGTCGCTGACGCTGCAGAGAGTCACAGACAAAACATCCATAAGCTTGGAAAGGTTCTTGACTTTGTTATACTCGTGTTTCACTGTGTGTCCTGCCCCAATCATCTGAGCCTTGGAATTTCTCCACCAAGCCTTTCTTCCAGAGAGTAATAAACACAGCTGTATGTGACCTACCTGTATTTGTGAGGTAAGTATTAAAAATTGATCTCCAAATTACCAATTTGGATATTTCAAGTGTTGATTGAGAAAGCTCTTATATCTTTTTCATACTACATTTTAATGAGCATGGTTATTCTGAAACCCTTCCGGCTGAACACCTCCTGCCCAGACTAGGAGCTGACCAGCCATAGTATCGTAACTGAGCAGTAACACTCAAGACGTTACTACAGTATTAAAGGTGGCCTACAAAGGACTCATGTCCACAGATCTAGCCTAATGATATCCTACTCTTCTGCGTCCTTTCCATCTCCATTCCTTGTACTAAAGATGCTTATGTGAATCCTATATTTTAAAAGCAAGATTAACCCTAGTTCCCCTTGCTTGAGTATATAAACTCCTATGAAATGTACACATCACCCCTACTCTGACTGCTACATTTGCAATATAGAGTAAAATAATGGCAGTGATCAATTTTAAATATCTGTATATATACCAGTAACTACACTGGAGAATGTTGAATGTATTAATAATTTCATACTTAAAATATATATATATTAAGTATTTTATATAATTTAAGTATATATATTTAAAGTATTTTAAGTAATATATATATATATTTTATATACTATATATATTATATATATACATATATACTATATATTTTATATATATATATATATATGTGTGTGTTTTTTTCACCTGAGACAACGCCTAGTTGGGAAGTGCTCTCTCTTTAATGACAAATTTTTGCAATTTCCCTAAAGCGCTCTGCCTTGAAAAATAAAGTTAATGCAACAACAACCAAAAAAATGAGACTAATGTTAGCAACTGATGATTAATAATAGAGAAATTATTAATAAAAATAGAGAATACTCATATCTGAATGCTTTGCAAAACCAAAAATAGGAGCACAGGACAACAGAGAATCAAAATGCTTTAGCTTAGAAGAACTTTTTGCAGAAGTTGAACTAGCAAATATCAGCTTTCGTGGTGCATATCTATTAAGAAATGCTTAAGATTTTTTTCTTTGATCAGTGAATTCTCTTCAAAGCTCAAGTTTCACAGAGGCAACTGCCACTTTGTGCCTTATCTGATCTTCTCCTGCTCTTGGTCATATTCCACTGAAATGATTTCCTAAAAAGTATTTCACTTTTAAATTGAACATGTGCTACAAAAATATTAGATTGCTGCTTTCTTTCTTGAGGTACATACAATGCTTGGCAAACAAAAGAATTGTATCATGATATCTACATTCTGGGAACTAGCAAAAGCCTCTGCTTCTGAAGGTCCTGAAATTAATTTATTTTTCAAAGTAAAAACCCTCTTCTCATATTTGTTATTGTAAAGAGCAAAGGATAAAATCCTATCTTCTTCATAGATAAAAGGTTGGCAAAGATTTCACCCCAAAATCTTTATTTAAGCTGAGGACAATGAAGTTTGGTCATTCCTTTCAGTTGCAGGATGTGAGGAAAGAGAACAAAATAAAATAAAAAATAAAGCAATATAAAGTGACAATATATCAATTACTATTTAATTGAAACTGTCCAAATTTCCAACCTTTTTAAAAAAATGGCTCACTTCCATTTTGAGCTGATAACTACAGTGAAGACTAAAAAGATCTGATGTGATGCTGATTGCCTTTCATGTGTCCCTTATCCTTTGTTGGCCTGACTAACTTTAATGACTCAAAGCCAATTCTGCTGCAGATAAAATCCAAAGGCGCAAACACACACACACACACAAGCAAACAAACATCCTCATGCATAGAGAGAAGGTCTTAGATCTTTAAGGGATCCCCTTCCTCATGACTGCTCTGCCTCCTCTGGAGAGAGAAAGCACCATCCCTTGAGGATCCATCCTCACATCTGCCGTGACAAAGCGGTTGGAGAGGCACACACACTTACCCCAACGCTAGAAACATGGGAGAATCTGAACACCAGAGTCACTATGAATATGGACTTTTGGCAACTCCTCTGCTTGTTAGTCATTTATTGCTCTCTTAATGAACGTACCTCATTGATGATGAGGCGGCTTGCCATCCGCATTCTGGTGCGTGGTCCAAACTTGTTTGTAATCATTATCCGTAAGCCAGCTTCGGGAAACCGGAATTTGGGGGGACTGGAGCAGATGATCTCATCCACCATGACCACACTGTTTTTGCCGTACTGCTGCATCCCCTTCACTAATGAGCACAACGGCCAGGGTTAGTTGTGGAACTGATCTTACCATGATCCCCCTCACCAAGAGCCTCCGTCCCCCTCCTCAGATGTGTGTGTGGGTGTCATATTCACCTGAATGCCTGAAGTTACCAGTGACTTTCCCGTAATGTTTCTGCTGTCTGATGAATCTGTTCCTCTGTGGGGCATCTCATTTAAGTCATGTGCTGAAAGGGGCTTTCACTCCAATGAGGCAACCACCATCAATTCACTGTCCAATGAGCAGGAGTAGTTTTCACCCAGCCACTCAGGCTGTAGTATTGGTTTTCTTTGCTTATGCTTCACTATGGTTTTTTTAGACTTTCTCTAAAACCACCTGCACTGAGGCAGTATAGGCAGCCCCCCTGAGACCTATAAAGCTATCCCGTTGGATCAAGCTAATACTGTGCATCCAAAAGTCCCTAACATAGTGTTCTCTCACTTTGAAAATCTTCACTTTACTTTCTCAGAATATTACTAGTATCTCTAACACGACAAGATCTGAAACTACGGAAAACAACACCTGTCCAAAACAAATGTGTGTTACAAATAAGCCTTTGCTAATATGAAGGAACTTGTACCACGGTAAGAGGTTTGGGGGTTTGCTTTTTTTTCTATCATGCTAAGAAAACAAACAGAGAGACAAAATCATATTGGGAATCAACATAAATACGAGCAAGGACTTCCAAAGCCGAGGAGCATACCGATATTCTCACAAGCGCTACAGACTACACAAAGCAAGCAGAGCAAGGCTCAGCAGACAGGAGACGTTTCCATGTAGTGTTAGAAAGCAGAGCAGGAGATATACATATGACTGTTATCAATATTAATTATTACATGTAATTACATGTAAGGAAACGAAACAACAGAATTCTTTGTTGCTTGTGTTACTGCTTTGCTTAGCTTGGCTTCACCCTCCTACCCACCTTTTTGCAGTAACTTACTTACATTAAGAAGAGGAAGAGAATTTAGGAGGTAGAGGTAAAAGATAATTATTAGTGCATGGTTCCCATCAGGAAGCAAAGGAAATCTAGGGAAACATTCAACTAAAACAAAGGAATTAAAATGGACCTGTCCTAAACACACAGAGATCTATACAGCTATCATTTACATTGTTAAAGTGATGAAATATTTTTCATTTTCAGGAAGATGTCCGGATCCATGTAAGTATGTAAATCATATCATCTAGTAAAGCTTTGCTATCTCAAGCATGTCTTAATATATTTGCTTTGAAGTTAGAGAAAAAGATCCTTTCATCACCATTCAGCAGGAAAAACCTAGCAAGACTGAAAATCACCACAACATTGCTGTATCTTTTACACTCTTGCATTCAAGCATCTTGCTTTTTTTTTTCCACAAAAATAATTTTTTCAGTGAGTATACTGAGGTCGCCCAAGGTGTCATAAAGAGCTCTTTGGTTTCTCAGGGACACATCCCACTCAAAAAGAATCAGCTCTACATTTTTCCTTTGCAGCCTAATCTCTAATGGAAAGTAGAACTAGTAGTAATTTTCTATTTAGTAAACATAAAGGAGCAATTATCCTCCCACCTCTGACATCCAAAACAAATTAACCTTGCTGAGCAGTGCAGCTGATGATGCAAATGAGGCACACAGCCACTCTGGTAACTCTTGCAGCTACAGTGAAGCAGCTTTTCCTGCGAAGGAATACAGAGCCAGGCAGGCTAGCCTAAGAAAACCAGATGCCTTATGTAAGGGGACCCTACCATAGCAGCCTGACATTTGTTTTAGTTAGACGAAGAAAATTGAGTGTTTGACAGGAATCCTTGTAAGGAAAAAAATATATGAGATATCCTTGGTTTGACAGCATCATCTAGTTAGTTGCCCTCAGATGAATTTCTCAGTGAAGTCTCCAAACTGCTTCTTTACCTTTTTATCTTACAATAAAAAAAGCTTCTTAATGACTTTTTTTACGAGTCTGGATCAGGCCCACACACATTTACATTGCATTCTATTCAGAAGACCATTTTTGGCTAGAGTTCTCCCACCTATAAGTAATTTGGGTCAATACAATAAAAGCCAAAGGCAACAAGCCACAGTGTTTGTTTATAAAAATAATAGGAATATATATATTTTTAATTATAAGCAATATTCACAAAAGTAAAATCCTTTGCTTTCACTCTACACGTGAGTGTATATTCACTGAAACTCTCATGGAGAAAAGCTCTCCTTTTACTTTCTGAAATTCCAGTAATGGAAGCTTTTATGTTTTATCATTGCAAGCTCTTGAACACTTAAGAAATCAAGGAGTCGTGCAGTGTGTGAATCCCATATATCTGCACCTTAAGCAACAGATTAACCATCATCAGTTGAAAGAAAGCTCCTCACCCACAGCTGTTCTTTTTGGGGTAAAGCTCTGTCTGCGTGGAGGACCATACCAAGATTAGACCTGTGCCATGGCAAACCCAAGGGAGGGAATTCACTGGAACTTGCTGCCTGGTTGGTGGTAAGGCACAGGCAAGCTCTAGTTTTCTCACTGCTGCTTGCAGGGCTGCTGTTTCTAAAAGATACCTCTGAGGAGAGTGGAGCTCAGCTAGTGTAGCCCAGGATGCACTAGCAGAACAATCTGACTGAAGCTGCAGTCTCCCAGCATTCCTAAGGCAAACTAGAGATGAAGTCTGCTGTGGATGGTGCCTAGTGGAGATACCATGCTGGTGAGTCCCAGCTTTTGTTAACTTTCTGCTGCTCTCCCTGAAAATTCTGCATATTCTTCACAAGCTTTAAATAATGCTTAGGTTTCCTGAGATCAACAGGAGGTGGACAGGCAAACACTGTGCTATCACCCCTCCATCACACAGTGGTTAGGCAGGATGAAGGTTGCATCTTAACATTCAACTTGAGAGGAATTTTAAGATAAACCTAAAAAGAATGACCCTTAAGAATACATGACCTAGAAGTATAAGAATGGAGATGACATCAGAACTGCACAAAGGACTCAAAAATAAAAGCCACCTATATTTGTGTTCTATCATCCATTTCCTTTGCACCAACTGGAATACCAGTGACAACTTCCCTAAGAAATACCCTATAAATCTCATATGAATGCAATCCACCTCCATGTCCAACTAATAGACTTTGCTATATGATAGTCAATGCTAACAAAAATTCACTGTAAAAATAAATGAAAATATTTCAAAGACAATCTATTTAGGCTATGATGTTCTTGGAGAAGTATTTTAATGTCAGTGTTAAAGTGTTGCCTAAACATTATAGCCAATATATGAGTGTTAGTGTGTGCCATATCAGCCTACAGTAAACTTTGAGGGTATTAACGATGAGAAGGGGGATAATACAGAGATAAAAGGAAGCTTACAAAAAAAGTATGTTTGCTTATGTTGAACCTGAATTTGGTGTCAACTTCTTTGTCCTTATGATAAACATAGGAAATATGAGTTCTTTGCAGTCTGATTTCATCCATGTATCTAGAAATGTATTCTCAGAAATTTAGAAATGTGAGGATCTGAGCTCAATATGATTCCTCCTTGCTCACTGATGCCTATGTCTTTCCCTCAACATTCACATCTCAGTTTCTATATCATAATCAAATTTTGAAGTGAAGATTACCTTCTTCCTGGCAAAAGAAAAATATTTCCTTCACAGTGTTGTAGCTCATCAGTGAACATCAAAGATAAAGGAAGCAAAACTGCTGATTTACAAAGCAGGTTGGTTTTCTTTTTGTTTATTATTATTTTTCTTCAGTGGTTTTATTGCTGAATTTTAAAGTTAACCCAATATAAATTTCTGTTTAAGAGTCAATAGTGACAACATTTTCACCAGCACTAAAGAAGAGAAAAATGATATTTTGTGAAGTACTCTTTTCCAAAGTCCTGTCTGCTCAGCCTTACCTTTCCTTAATAATGGAATGGATGGGTCATCACAACTAGGGGCATAATATTTATTACCATCTTCCAGCTCATTGTTGACTGTGTCACCATTTCTAACATTCTTGCTGTTGATGGTGAAGAATTTTTGTATCCTCACATTGTACCTGAAAGTACAAAGGGAAGATATGAAAAGGCTCAAGTATATTACATTTCTCTTTCAAAATTTCAGACCTCTGAGAACAATTTATGCAGACTAGAACAGCTTAGATACATGTTCTCTGATAGCTAATAAGTGATTAAGACAAAGAAGAAAATCAATAGTAAACAAAGTCTACTACTACAAAAAAAAAACATTATTTTAATATATTCTGTGGAGAACATTGAGTTCTAGAGGAAATACTGCATGTGGGAATGTGAAGTCCTGCAGGCTTTCCCACTGTGCTAAAGAAAACTGACTACAAAGCACATAACACAAACAGTCCTTGAGACGAGCTGTTGCTATTGTGGTAGTGCAAGAGGCACTTCTCCATATTCTGGAAGTTTCACTACATCTGTGGGGTTCTCTTGGAACCAAAGATTTACCTTTGTTCTGTTTCTCAAAAGAATATGCATCTAAGAATGTTACCACAAATCCATATAAACAGTTATTTAAAAAAATACCAAAACAAGATACAAAACTGCTATTCTGTCCATTTCCTACACTGGGTGTTTGAACATTTCTAGACATACATGGACTGTCCTCTTCTAGTGAAAAGAGACACTGCTTAGCTGTAGGGTAGAACCTTGCAGTGCTGTCAATGAGCTCTGCTAAGCCTGATGTGGGAGAAAAGGGGAGACTGAGGTCCCCCAAATGGTAAAAGTATTCAGGCTTTAGCACTTGTCTCCCCACCACAATACAACCTCAAAATGCAACTATGGTATCAAGATAGGACCAGAGGAGGAAGTTGCCATCAGCTAAGCTTAAGCATACACTTGGAAAATTAGAAAATCCACAGCACCTTGCTCCTCAGAGAAAGAGGAATAAAATATATTTTACCACCCCATGAGCATGTGCATAGGGAGCTGATGCCTCATAGCTGATAGGCTGTGAGCTTAAACTTCAGAGAACTCAGTGGACTTTTTTTTACATATATTTGTACAACAGCATCTCCTCTCAATTATCTCTGAAACCTACTTTACCTCTGAGGGCAATTCAGAGATTTGCTCTCGACTGAGCACATACCTGGAGCAAAACTGATTACACATGGAAATGCAAGGAATCCTGCACAGCAACAAGATTGGCTACATTGTCCTAAGGCAGGATCAAGGACAAAATCACACCAAAAAAAAAAAAAAAAAAAAAAAAGGATAGCAAATTAACAGCTAAAGGGCATGGAAAGGGGAAAGGCACTTAGTTCATGGTAATTATGTAGAATGAATACATAATGATG
>JAUBOD010000445.1:7197996-7222751 GCA_032353885.1 Nothura maculosa
TACCTCAATCAAGTGCACAGATGAATAGTAGAAGAAACTGTAATTCAGGTTGATTTTGCCAATTTAGACCTATCATCAAGCAAACAATCACAAATATACTACTAATATCACCATCCTAAAAATGGGGGTGGAACACATTTATCTGTTACAGAATGGCAGTTTGATCAAGGGAAGATCATTATCACACTGCTTAAAGAAAAAAATCAGCACAAAATGGCAAATTCTATCGTAACAATATACCATGCAGTTTAGGATCTTATATATTAACATTCCTATGAAGATTAAGAATAGAATACATAAAACCCTATTGACATCGTGTGTATTTAACTAAAAAACATGCTTGTTAAATAAAGTTCATGACATGTTCTTCACTACAAATGCACAAGAAATAGCTTTTTCTTTTTTCCCCATTTTTTTTAATTGTAAAATTACTTTGAAAAGCCAGTGGCATTTCCTCTAGTCCTTGGGAACACCATAACTGACATCTACAGAGCTGAGAACTCCAGCGCTTTTCCTATGCTAGCAAAACTGTTTAAGACTTCTGCAGTTTCTCTACAATGCATCACATTCCCACGAGTCCCCAATGTTTGAATAACTAATAGTGTAAAATATACACAGATTTAATGACTTTTGATTCTGACTCAGCACTTCCATACACACACTGCTTGCAAACACAGGTTATTGCACTGCAGACTGATTCTTTTCCCTTCACCTTAAGAGCACAAAGCGCTGCCACAGTGTGCGTTTAAATTCTAAAATAAAAGGCAGCATGGCCTAGAAATAAATGCTGACCCCATCTTTCCCCCAGCCCACAGTTCATCTGTGCCCACTGGTAAAAATGGAAAGCGAAGGCTCCAACCACATCCCTGCTCATTAAAATCATTGTTGCTCACAAGCTGCCCATGTCCACAGTGTCACAAGACTTATAAAAATTTGTTCTGATGAATTTCTAATTCACAGTAAATCATTCCCGCGCTCACACTACTGTATTCATGGATTAACATGAAGATATTTATAGCGGGAAACCCTCCAGACCAATTGGCTTAACAGACTATCGTGACCCGCTGCGGTCACACGGATAGACAGGGCCTACCAGGGCCTACCAGGTACAGGCACCACCCAATCACTCGGGTTTAATTGCTCTCCAAACGTGACCCAGGATGCTGGAGATCTTGGAGATGGTGGGAACACTGTGAAACAAGAGGCAAGCCACAGGAGCAGAGAAGCTGCAAGTCAGTCCTGCTGGGCAGATGGCACTGCAAGCTAGCGAGCTGTCAGCAGATGGAAGTGAGAGTTTGGATAAGACCAAAAAAATCGGTTGTAAACTAATGAGATCTGCTCGGATGTTAATGACAACTATTTCCAAAGATTTTGCTCTAAACTGGGGTCAGATCAACCTCTTCTCCTGTATTTACCATGGAAGAATTTTCAGGGCTGTAACAAAAAGAAGGTTTGTTTTTAAGCTCAGCAGCCACCTAGAGAGGTAGTGCAGTTACTCAATAGGAGATGAGCAGAAGATTCATAATTCAGAAATCTCTGGTTCCCAGGAAGTTTTTGAAGTCCAGACTTGCATACACCATCTTTAACTCCCCAACCTAGCTCTCTATAACAACTTGCCTCCTATGTGCCTGGCACAGGCTCTTCCAACAAAGGGGCAACTGCAAGACAACAAACATTTTTACCAGAAAAAGACTACAGGACACATTGACTTTCATGACTGGTCTCAGTCTGGATAAGACATGACAAACACTCCACCTGCTTCCCACAGCTAGCCTCCAAGTCCTTTGGATGGAATACGGGATATCTTGAAATCCTTAGGGCTGCAAAACAGCTTCCATCAGAAAAACAGCAAAAATCTTTACAACATTCACAAATATCAGCCCCATTAACCTCCAGTGTTAAACATATCTTATCCTTTAGTTCTCCAGCACTAACAAACTACTTTTTTTTTTTCTCCTTTTTATTAATATTTCTTTCCTTTGTCACAGCCTCAGGCTTCTTTTTATAAGCAGCGTTGCCAAGACTTCAAAGGGTTTTTCTCCTATTCTGATACAATGGTCCCAGAAGCGTTAATAATGTTTTCTGAAGAACACAATACAGAATGATCTGCTGCTGCAGGAGAGGCAAGTTTACACAATGATGTGGGCTCCTCCACCATGGCTAGAAGCTTACGAGGTTTTTTTTTCCCCCCCAAGAAATATTGTCACAGATGAGCTCGTCACGACTGTCATGGACTGCAGTGTTCTCAGTCCTATAAACTCCTATAGCTGCAACTTCCAACAACTGGGAATTTACTCTGCATGTAAGAAAAGGGGATGAGGCAGCAAATAAAATAACTTTTCCGAAAGCCTCTGGGAACAGGGAAGTAAAGCTAGACTTGTGTGGGAAGCTAATAAAGTAGGAGCACTGCGACACAACAGCAGTGACAGAAAGGATTAACAGGCTCTCAGCAAGAACTTGCATTGCCCAAGGTGTAAAGAAGTTCTGGTATCCTAAACACGCTTCCAGAAACATCCACATAAGGAAACTGCTATGACCCATATAGACACACGTGCATTTGTGGGGCCCATAGTGCATAAAGCAGATACAGAAATGACATTAGAATAAACACATCCCATAACAGAAGCACTTAAGTGTTAATTGCATTATATAGCACACATACATACCGAGTAAGTGAAAACTCCCAAGTGAAAACCCATACTTTCTCACCAATTTCCCTCATGATCTTGATCAAGTCGTCATACCTGTCACTATTATCCCTAGCTGTAGTTGTGGGGTTAAACAAGCTACATGTCTCATGGAGATGCTGCATATCCTACTTGCTTCTCTTTAATCTAGTTTAGGTCCAATATCTTGTTCATATTACAATACAGATTTCAATCACCATTATCACACAGGAACCAAAGCAACCCACAATTTGCTAATATTAAGCAATAATGACTATTGATCCTTACAGAAGCATTCTTGTCTAACAAACATCAGTTCAGATATTTTCAAGTGTTCCCTGTATTTGCAACTATCTTCTATCTAGCCACTTATGCAGCATCTGTATCTCCCCTTAGCTATATAAGGCCAGAAAGATAAGCTGCGCTTAACTACAGAACAACAGGAAGTCACTAAAGACGCTACCACTGCCACACCACAACAAGCCTGATCATTAAACCTGTGTTTCAACTTGAAGCAACATCTTTTAAAAAGAAAGGCTAATTCCAGCACTGTGGCTAGACGTCATGAATTTAATGCAAGTCTCACAAGAGTTTTCTTAAGGCCTCAGCAGGCCGAAGTATGCTTGCATCAGCTATGGTTACCAAGAAAAGGACACTGCAAAGACTCCAATTTCAAAGAGCAAATCAAAATGACCAGTTATGCTTAACTCATTTATTCTTAAACTAATCTTTCAATTTTAGAGGAATGGAGGAGGTCAACTCATTTAAGTATCTCATTTGTTTTAAGAGAAATCAACATTACTCAAGTATTCCACTTTACACATGAGCATATTGAGAACATTCTCCCGTTGCGGTTTTATCACATCAGGGTAAGTTCCCACTCATCTTGTATGAGAATTCCCATCAAAAATTTGGAGAGGATCCTTCGGATCCAAACTCTGTTGGCTCAGCTCTGCATACACGTGTATGTATGCACACATGCATGCACACATGTGCATGTTCATCTACTGATGCATTCAAATACATGGAAGAGAAAAAGGAATGGAAAGGATGAACATTTTCTGAGCACTCATCAGGTCTTTGCAAAAGGTCATTTATTTCTTATTTATTCTCTGAGAACAACTCAGAAGGATAAATCACCAGTATTGTAGGGTTACAGGTCCAAAGACCAAACTAACTCAAATAAATCCTTAACAGAAGCATAGAGAAGCCCACTTTGGGAGACTTAGATGTCCTGGGCATCAAGGCAATAAAATTTAAGCTTTGGGACCTGCATGAGCAAGGTTCTTCTCTATTTCCCCCTACTGGGCACAAGCACAACAGTGATATCAATCTATGTAACCGGTATCTCAGTGCTAAACACCTAACTGTGAGAGGAGGGAGCTCTGTTCCCATCTCCCCTAGTGCCTGGCAGCATCCCAGGACTCAGGAGCTCGGTGTCTGCGTGAAGATAGAGACTCTGCTCTCATCCCCTGGTTAATCAAAGAATTGTATTGTTAAAGAAATCTGAACTTGACACTAATTTGTCTGGTGCCATTGGCAAAATGTCTCATCTCCCATACTCCATAAACCACCAAGAGGCAAGGGAAAAGAGGAAGGAAGCATACACTGGAAAGACAAATGGGAAGATGAAAGCACTGTGGACTAACACTCATATGAAAGGGCACCATCTATCCTTGCCCTCAGTCAGTTAGTATCCTCCGGCCAGGATGGAAATCTTCAACTGAAATGAACTCCACGGCATCTGTAGAACTCACCTCACCCTCCTCTTCCACGCATTAAATGCACAGTGTGCTATGTACTCAGCAAAAACCTTAGCAAGAGACAAACACTCGTTAAGTCTGGACCAGTAATGAACACAAAATACTGTGCTCTGATATCTCAAACTTTGTGTTTTTAGCTACCCATGGTTTCTAGAAGAGTACACCTCTCATAACTATTGCAATAACCCTAAGTAACATCAGACACACAGAAGCCACCACCAAAGGAAACCTGTGGGCTCGAACTCTCAGCCCAAGCCCCCTAGCAACTCCAGAACATAATTATACCTAAATATTCACTTCTACATTCGATAAAGTCATTGCCTCCCATAGCATCATAAACTTTCTGTCTACATGGCACCTTTTAACTTTTTAATAATTTTGACACTTTTATGCTTACCCTAACGCATCATCGCAACTCGATGCGATGCACAGTGCAAGACACCTCAGCAGCTTACAACACATCACAAACTGTTCCCATCTTACCTGGCTCTGTACAGTTCTTTCCATCATGTGTCCCATTAGGCGAGGCCATCAACCTTCTGTTCCTCCATATTTCTGATAACACGTGCCTGTCTGACACAGCAGAATCTCGGCCTGTAGGGAACAGAAAGAAGTTAGGCCCGCTCTCAATATGCATCGTCCTAACTGGGCAGGAGAGCAGGGCCCAGAAGGCAGCCAGAAGCCCTCACAGCCCTACATGTTGCAAGAGGCCCCAGGTCTCACCAAACTTCTCCATAATCCAACAGCGCTTCTCCATAAATTAGCATGCTAGGAGCTGCTTCAGTGGAGCTTAATGAACACGGCACATAAGAAGCATTTGTGATAATGTAGGATATGCAACTACAATGCTCAGAGGAAGAATATATTCCCCTTAATTAAATCGCTTCCACCTCAACTCTATCCATTTCAAATGCATATCTAATAATGAAACTTCTTCAGCATCTGATCTGGTAATTTATATTCAGTCATTGTGCAATGTTTGTGCTTTGCGCTACAGCGATTCTTGCAATAAAAATATCTAACTTGGAAGTTAGTTTGGTTAGTGCCCTTGATTAAATGATCTGCTGTCACCGTTGTAGGAAACATAGAGAACAGATGGTCAGTGTTTAGAGATACAATGTAGTATAAATTAGCAAGCTGAAAAAAAAAACCACTACCTGATGCAGCATACCACCAAAACCCAGGTTACGGGGGATTTAGCTGATAACCCAGGGGATTAAAAACAGATAACTTTCATTAGTCATGGCATTTCTCATGCCAGCCCCCAAAATTCTGCAAAGTCTTGCACTGCAGCAGCAAGGAAACCTCAAACCACACACACACAATCACCCCCAAATTAGTGCTTTTCACAAACCAGGAAGCTTTTCAAAATATCTAGCTAGTGCAAGGGGGGAAAAAAAAGGAAAAAAGAGAGAGATAAACCGCACACACAACAAATGGTTCTGGATGAAATAAATAAATAAATACATTCTAAACCACAAGTAAAAAAAAAAAAGTTTCAAAGTTCCGGGGCGAACAAAGTGCTAATGCGGAGGACGGTACTCAGCTCTCCACGGAGGGCTTGCTGCCCTCCTGGATGCATCGGACATCAGCACTAAGCAGGTGAGCGCAGGAGCTGCGGGAAGCGCCGGCTCCACGAGCCCTCCCTCCAACGCTCCCGCCTAACTCCCGCGTCCCGGCGCGGAGGGGCAGAGCCCTGCGCGGGGCGCCCAGAGCCGCTGCTCCCGCGCCGGGACCCGCGCTCAGCGCGGTCCGAGCCCCGGCGGCTCCGCGACCCGGAGCACGGGGCACCCGCGGCCCCTGGTTCGGCCCACGCGGGACGGGGGACACGCGGTGCGGGAAAGGGGCCGCCAGCCGCGCGGATGCGGCTGCTCGTAACCGCATCCCTTCACGCACACGGCGCCTGCACCGACGATGCAACGAGCCGCGTACAACGCGGGATGGGCCCCGCTCCCTGCCCCGAACGGCACGTTCGGGAGGAGGGGATGCGCAAAACGCGCGGTGGCCGCTGCCGAGGGGGCTCCCGCACCGCAGCGCGGGGCCGCGGGAGGCGCAAACGCCCCACGCTGCCCTCGCACCTGCCCGGCTGCTCCCCGCGTGTTTCCAGGGGAAACTCCACTGGGAGGGAGCGGCGCCTGCCCACGGCTCCCTCCTCCGCCCGCCCGCCGCCACTCACCGAGCCGGGAGAGCAGGCTGGACATGCACCACGCGAAGAAGAGGATGGCGCAGATGAAGCCGAGCTGCTGCAGCAGCATCTCCCGCCGCTTGCGAACTTTCCTCAGCGTTTGCAGCATGCTCGCGGGCAGCCCCACGCGGGGCGGGCGGCTCGGCGGGACAAGGCGCGGCGCTCACTCGTGGCGGCCCCGCGCCAGCCGCTCCATGGCCGGGGGAGCGCGGCACGAACGGGCGCCTCGGCTGGGCTGGGCTCGGCGCGGCGGAGCGGAGCGAGGCAGGCGGCGGCAGCAGCAGCAGGAGGAGGAGGAGGAGGGAGGAAGGGGAGGGGAGGGAGCGCGGCGCTCTCAGGGGCCGGGCCGCGCCCCGCGCCCCGCACGCGCCATGGCCGGCGGCGGAGGAAGCGGCTCTGGCCGCTGTGCGCGGGAGGCGGCCGCAGCGACCGCCTCAGCACCGCGGAAAGTCCCTCCGTCCGTCCGGGGCGCCCAGGCCGAGTTTCCCCCGGAGCCTCCTCCCCGCTAACTCCTTGGTGGCTGCCCCGGCCCACGGCAACGGCCCGGCCCGCGCGGGGATTAACGGAGCGCGGTGATGCTGCCCCGGGGCGGCGCTTCCCGCCGCGGCGGAGGGCGCGGGGCGGCCCGTGCGGGCGCGGCCGGTGGGGCGGGACGAGCGGGCACCGCCCGCCCCCGGGCTGTGTGTTTTTAACGGGGCACCTGGTGGGGACGCCGGGCAAATGGGGTGTTTGTTCCTGCCCTTGATGTGCGGCACTTGCAGGGCTAGAAGCACGTGGAGGTGTTTAGGGTAAAGGAGGGACCCAATCTGAGAAACAGCAGCTCAGCCCAGACTGTCCCAAGCAGATCTTTTCTAACAGGAATTTGTTATTACGTTCATTAATTACTGCTCTGCCCCAAGAATAATTCCAAAAATTTCCCAAAGCAGCACGGGCATCATATTCCCTCAGGGTGCTCAGCGCTGCTGTACATGGCACTGAGCACGTGTAGACACAAGGGAGAATTAACTCCTCTGATCCTTCTTCTCAGCACTTGAATTACAATGGAAACCCTTTCTGGGAGTTTCCTTGGGATTTCTGTCTCCGAACTCCAGTCCATGCAGTGCTGTGCTTCATCTGGCACAGTTCTAGCAATGTCATAATTATAAATAGGAAATAACAAAGAAATCATAGACCTGCAAAAGAAAATCTTTGCAAATAAAATATCATTAATCCTCTCTCTTTTCCCTTTGGCCTTAAATCTTCCTCTTTTCTTTTTTTCTCTTTCTATCAGTTACTGCTGCTACAGTGAGATGCGGTAGCAGGGCCAGGGTGTTCCAGTCGGCACCCACGTGTGAAAGGGCTCACGAGTGACACTGAGGACAGCGCCTGGCTGGAAGGAGTTTGGTTACTTGAGCGGAAATCCAAGAGAAACCATTTTTGCCTCTTTGCTGGTTTACAAGCAATAGCTACAGAAACTGGCATGTCTTAATCATTCAAGCTAACAGGGCAGATTGCATCCAAGGGAGCTTTGACCTCTTGGTCTAGAGAAGGCAGTAAAGCAGGAAAAGTCCATATTAGAAGAATGACACTAAGATGTATGCCAGTCTCCTTCATTCCAGTTTTACCTGCTGAGAAAGGTTGAGTAACTCTCACAGCTCTTGCCTGCCCCTTAGCAGGTAGTCAGGAAGAGGACAAGTCAGCTTACACACCTTTATTTCCCTCCAAGGCCATGTTGGAAACCTCTCAGTTTCAGAACCCAAGTGAAAGCCATCCTTCACCTGAAAAATTTCCAGTCTAAATGAAGTCCAAATGACAAATTTGATGCATAATAAGACATTCTTACTTACATAACACTATATCACAAGGTAAGCTTTGTGACTGAGGTTTATTGGATCATATTATTTATAGTGGGCTTTTTTTTCCCCCTTGAAGCTCCACTGAAGTTGTTGGCTGGCTATATGTCAGTAGAGATGCATAGTTAGACATGAGTGCTTACCTGATCTGCTATCAGCATGCCTCAGAGCTAATTCTTCTTATGGCTTTTCAACACCTCTCTTCATTAGAGTTGAGGCTTCATTAAGCCTCCTCTTCTACTCAAAGTGACAATCTATTTTTTTTTTCTGTTAGGGGAAAGCATCCCCTTGTCTTTCCATCCCATTGCTCTGTGTTTAATAAAAGGTGCAGAGCCGATTGTGTGCTTTTCTGTATTAAGATTTCAACTGGGAATAGAAAGATAGAAGGAAACTCTTTCAGTATCCTCTTGGCATAAGTGGTTTACTTCTTCACTGCTTCATCACTTCTTCACTGCTAAGATAGATCAGAGCCATGGGCTCCTGAGGGGCTACCCTCAAGGTTGGTCTCTGATTAGGACACCTGCAATTAACTGAGGTTGCCTGATCTTTACACTAGGTTTGATCTTGTACCGAAAATAATGTGGCCGTGATCCCATTACTGATGGGAATCAGCATAGTGAGAGGAGCCATCCTTAATCATGACTTCCCAGGGAGCCTCGGGATGTTACAACACTATCCCAGGTCAGATGTTCACCCCAATGTTTTTTTTTCTTTTTCTGGTGAACCAAAAGAACAGGCAATGCAGTAATGTTCCAGTTACTTTCAAATGGCATATAGTCGCCCTTTATATGGAGGACATTTCCTTTTGCTCCTGATTAAAGCCATGGGACTTCTGATCTGAAGAGTTGCTCACATTAAGATGCACAATGATAAGTTTGTTTGGAACTGAGGTAAATTTGAGCCTCGAGATGAGTCTGTGGTTCACAGATACTCCATATCTGTGTTCTATACATTCTTTACACAAAACGCATAGAACGGAAGTATTATTAGAAATCCTAAGCTTCACATGTGAGGGATTTTCATTGATGCTGTCAGGTCTTATGAAAATCACATGGACCAAATGAAAGCACATGGTTAGTGATAGGAATGCAAGTTTAATATTGCCTTTTTGGCCCTAGTTTGTTTTCTCTTATGTGGTTCTGTTTTAGAGGTGATAGTGACTATAGAAACCAGGGACCATCCCTATGAGGAACTGAAAGCAAGCAAAAAAAAAAATACAAAAAAAAAAAAAATGAAGAGGTATTTTTTGAGTCATTTACAAAAATCAAATCTGCTAGCCATGAAAGCAGTTCTCAGAGTGATTGCTTCTGTGTGTGCACGTGTGCATTCAAGTTCATACAGTACTAATTTCCTAATTGTACAGGCTTCTCAATAGCATTTTTAACCACTCTGGTGATCACAGGACAGCCTAAAAAATCATTCCTGAATATTTAACTTTCAGATCAGCACCCTGTATTACACGTGCTGTGGTAAAGACCACGCGTTATGTGATGTTCTGCATAGGCTGTCTCAAAAGGCAGCGTGCCACAGACCTGCCGGGCAACTCTCTCACCTCCCCAGTCAGCAGGACTTGCACCTGAAGCCTTTAGCTGAGCACCCTCAAGCCCTTCAGACAGCGCCCATTCACCAGCGTTCAGGAAGAGTTCCACCGGATCTGGCTGGTGGACACCCAGGGATTCACACATGGATCTTTCAGGACCCAGCTCTTCCTTTTGATTTGCAAAAGCCCTGTTGTGTATGAGTGAATGATGACACAATGTAGGAGTCAAAAAGGGGAAGCAAATAGTTCATGCATAAGGTTTCATTTGAGAAGTTTACATTCATTTTTAAAATCTGTAAATTATTGCTATCTCTCCCTGTAATAAGAACAACTGCCTATAAATTCAACAAGGTCTTTCCATTAGTATATTCTAAGAAAAAAAAAAGAAAAAAAAGGAAAGACAAGAAAAGTATAAGACATCCACCAGTATTTTATAGAGTTATACCTTCACAGTGAGTGGTTCGTTAATATACCAGGTACTCACCATCTCAATTATAATCAGAAAAAAAAGAAAGTTTTCCGGACTAGATCTAGGAATTCTCCTGAAATAATTTCATATTGGAAATCAAAGACATTTGGGAAATATTATGAAAACAAAGTGCAGAGGAAGAAAGAGCACATGCTATCTTAACCTAAGCCAAACACAAGAATTCTATCCTTGCTTATCACTGTGATAATTTAATACTCATCTATGTCCCACACTAAATTGTCTCACTAGAAGCACAGAGTAACAGGAGCTTCAGCTGGCACTGCCAAATTCACTTGTTTTTCATCTTGAGCACAATTAGTATCTTGAACTGAGTAATGGCCAAAAGGCTTTGAATGAGGGAAGCGTCTCACAGGAGACCTGTGAAACCAGCTCATCTAAGGAGAAAATAGTGATGCTGCCGAGGGTCGAAGGGGCAGTATAATGCTTGGATGCATTTTCTTTGGCACCCCCTAAAAGCTCCGAGCAGCAGGAAAAGCAGCAGCATAGCAGGGGAACGGGGACCTCAGAAGTTCTTGGTCATGAAGACTGTTCCAGCCCAGAAGAGTTGTGATTGCATCAGCTGAGAAGCCCTGAAGACTAGGAGGTGAATCATATATGATAGACACCCAAACAGTCCTCAGAGCCTGTGGCAAGGCCAGCTTTTCCAACCAGCCAGTAGCCCAGTATCAACAGCACTTTAGAGATTGTACCAAAGGAAAGCCAATAAAGCCATTAAAAACCCAGCTGAGAGGAAAAGGACTTTGATCCTGCCGTCACCTTATTTTGGTTAAGGTGAGTCATACGAAAGAGCACCTGAACCTGTTTCTGTCCATAATCACCTATTGGTCGAGAAGGAGCAATTCCCAGTTTAACTGCGAGCTTGTCCCTCAAAACGGGGCATGTGCAAATATGGCATGGCAGAATAAGCTCACAGAAAGCAATCAGCTGCCCATCACTGCTTTCATGTTGAACTTTAGCTGGGGCCACCACAAGTGAGCAGGCATATGCCCAGCTGCTTATTTAAACACTGCTAAAGCTGTGCTAGGCTGATGCATACTTGACAAAGCAGGTACAAGGAAATCACCACGGAAGCTCCACAGCCTCTGCTAGGGGTAAACCCTAATCTGAGACCGCTTCTAGAGCTGAACTACATCTATATTATCCAAGAACTCTGTTTTTTCCCTTTTTCCTTGCCTTTGAGATCTTCAACACCTCTCTACTCTTTCTCAGATTTTCACCTCCCATCGATGTTCCTAATCTAGTGAATACTTGCTAGCTGTGCTATTATGTCTTGCTTTTGCATGCTTCAAAGAGAGAAGTTTTCCTTAAGATACAGAAATAACTCCGTATTAACTCAGACCTTTGCTTTGCTTCCAATACTATAAATAACCTTCAATCAAAGCTTACTGCTGTGAAGAAGTCAGTCTCACACTGTACATGGAACCACATCCTCCTTTAACTTCACCCAAATCCCTCTTTATGCTTTTCATCTTGTAATCTTCCAGGCTCCCATTGCTCTTTAATAGGGTACTTTCTGTTTTGGATGACACTAATTGCTTACACCCTGATTCTGTGTTTAACTAGTGACACTGTGTCTATGGAGACCCTATGTGGGAGCTTCACTGACCTTTGATGAGATTCTCCCACAGCATACAGGACTGCTGCAGGTGAGAGTTTCTGCTTTCCATAAGAAGCTTCACATAAACCCAGGAAGCAGATCAGGCTGCTACCTCTTATTTCTAAACAAGAAGAATAAAAGATACCAACCAGGCCTAAGCTTTAACTTTAAACTACAGAGCAAAATGAGATCACTTAACTCCTGATGTCCCACATATTCTGTTAAAACATTTTAATTTAGGTGCTGTTCATTCATGTAAACCCACCAAAATGTCTCCCAAATAGAAAATATCTTGTTTCTGTATCTGCCTCCTCAGGCCTTACACTGAGTGATTCCAAAGACAAGCACGTAGAGGGATGGTGGGAGCAGAGGCTGGGCAGAACGCAGGCTGGGTGAAAACACTGGCTGGCAAAACGCAGCATCTTCTAACAGGACACAAGGAGAGATGTTCTGCACATCAGTGAAATTCAACCTATTCTTCTGCTCATAGATTTCAACCTGTATCTAGCTGAAAAGGGGAATTGGTTAGAAAAGCCTCAGTAATAGTCTATATGTATTTGCTTAAATTCTTGCCAGCTTGGAGGAACTCATGCACACGCATAAAACCGTATTGAAATGGCAGTTAAATTGCAGGGACTTTGCTATACAGCACATCCACCCTACACACATAACATTTCTCTCTCTCAGACTTGCTCCCACTAAATCCATTGATTTTACAGGTTTTACAATTTGCCAGTGTTTTTCTATTCCTCTGTGCCCTCCTAATCACTTTCTCTCTGGCTGCCTCTCAGTTTTGCCACTTCTGACTTCCCCTCCATGCCAAGGGACTTTGTTCCACACATCTTGATCTCCTAGGCCCAAGGTAAATTTTCATTTTTTCCCCTTTCTGTAAGCAGAATTCCTGCCTCCTCTTCAAATCCCCCCTTAAACCTACATATGGATTTGAGTTTATTATTAACTCTAAGCCTGATTCCCAGGGGCTTGGAGAAATTTCACTGTGCTTAACTATAACTGGGAGGAATCTAGTTAGTTGGCTTCAGGCTGCACATGAGTGGTTCTGACTGCAGGTTAACTACAGCATCCTTTCTATCACTACATATCACCTTCATTTGCTGCCGATAATCCTGCTCCCTTCCCAGATAAAGAAACTAAACTCAATTCTGTAAACATTCTCCATTTGTTTTCTTCCTGAAAAGCTTCTGTAGCTTGTGAAATACAATGAAATTCTAAACTGCTGTGGAAACACCTTTATACACCTCAATCAACCAGCTTTCACACCTCCTGGAGTCTGTTTCTAAATCCCACTGCTAGCCCCTTCCGAATGAGAAGGATCATTAACCAAGTAAAAATTGATTTATCGCAGTGAGAACAGTTTTCAACAGCTATATGTTTTAAGCTCAAATCACCGTCTGCTACGATTTTGTGAATACACAGGAGGAAACCATGGAGAATTCTCACACAGAGAAAACTCACATGATGCCAGTACTTGAAAGCCTAGAGGCTGAAGGGGTTCAGCGAAGTCCTGTTGGGGTAACTGAGAAAGATTCAACAGGGCAGCTCCTTCCCTCATTAGTTTGCTACATCAGAATCATTAAGAACTGAAAAATAAGCATTCATCCTTAGTGACTGTGGGAAAAAAACAGACTGCATGCTGCCATGTCTACGAGCAACTGCAGGAATGTATGTCCTGGCAACCGATGTCCTTGAAACAACGCTCTTGAAAACGGTGAGAACTGTCTGTATTCAGGAGCTCATAGAACGTGTGCCTGAAGGAACCCTGAGAGGCTGTTCCCTTATTCTAAGGCAGCATCAACCCTCCCTAATGTTGAGTGGGCTTGCTCTGAAACTTAATATCCATCTTGATACTCAAATTGCTGCTTGACTGCCTATCAAAGCTTTTAAAATAAAAAAGATGGTGAATAATGTTAAGAAAATTTACACCTCCTACTTTGGCTGGCATCTTTTTTTAACATTGTTAGTGAGCAGAGCTCAGAGAGTTCTTGGAATTTTTCCCCTCATCTGACCACAGATTTTTAAAAAGGAAAATTTATTCTATTGAAAGTCTATTATGTTAAAACTATTAGGAATTGTAGCTGTCAGTCAAAGAAAAGGGAGAATGTTCTTACCATTTATTTCTGTAAAGCTAGTAGAAATCATGTTGCTTTATAGGCAAGTTGGAAGAAAACAACTGTGCCCTGGGAAGATAAATTCATTGCATAGAATCATGTAAAATGATATCTCTAGAAGGAATGGCAATTGGGAAAATCAAGGGAGCAGGAGCAGTGCTCAATGGAGTGTTTTTATGAGAAATTCAGGTCATTTATTTCATTGCTGTTTCATGTTGTCTTCTGTGCAAAGAATGGAGGGGGGTTAATTTGTTCCCCATTAAGCTCAGATGGGAGAGAGAACAGAGAAGGCTGAGTCAAAGTTCAGAACCACAGAATGAAAGGTGTTGCTTGAAGAAGGGCCTTCAGAGAAGGAAGGAGAGCTCTGGTGCACAGGAATAGCAGGAGGTTCTAAGCACATGGGTTAGGCACAGCCATCTGTGGGAGCAGACAAAGGGAACCTTAATCAAAGCAGATGGGAAGGACAAGCGAAGCAGGAGCTAAAATAGGGATGTGAACAACACTGCATCCATTCTGAAGACCAAGGCTTGGGCTGTGAATTTGAAAAGAGTTGGTGTAGCAGGAGAGAGACAGCTAGAGCTGCAGAGCTTCAAGAAGAACATTCTCCCTAAAAGCTCCCATTAATTCTACAAAATCGCAGTGTCTGCAGCAGAGCCTCCCCCAAACCCAGATAAGTGGCATTCATTACAGATAAGGAAAAGTCATAGTCAGAGCAGATCTTGGCCTGTTTGCAAGCATTAGCTTGAAAATACTGACTACAATACATACGTCTGAACTTCCTAACAGACTTCACATTAAAATACTAAGTGCATGGGTAATTATTGTTGATTTTAGCAAGCAATGTTTATCACTATCAACTCATAAATGCAGCATTCCTGCAAGCTGCTTCCTTGCCATCCCTTGCTCCTCGCAGTGCAGTGGGCTGCTGGTCGCAGTGCAGCCAGCTGCCCCTCAGCAGAGATGCCACCCAGGTTTGTTACAGCCCCTCTGGGCTGGATGCTCTTTTTATCTTGTAGTGGGAACAAAGTAGAGGAGAGAGCTGCCTCGTAGTCCGTTTTAATAGCTGCTATTGTGGGTGTCACCTACCTATCATGTCTGACTCACCCCACCATCTTTTTGTTGTTTTCATCTAAATATTTAAGCACCGACATGTTCCAGCCACTTTACATTTCACCTCCTCAGAACGAAGCAATGTTCCAAGGTGTTGCCATGGAAACAATGGAGCGAGGAGGCAGCTAAACACGAGGGAAAGTCACCCAACATGAAACACACAGAGAGGCTTTGGGGTGACTAGAAATTAAAAAACATATAATTAATTGTGTTACTGCTGAGCATGTGTTTTTCCTTATTGCTTTCTTATAAGAAGTGACATGAGGCCAACTATTTTTTTCCTGTAAAAAAAAAAAAAAGGAATCCTTTAGAGAAATTTCAGTACATAAAGTCATAAAGTCATTCTTGACATAAGAGACAACATTCCTCGTTGGACATGGAGTTAGTCCTACTATCAACAAGGTTACGCATCAGAAATAGCACTGGTGAGGGCCAGCAATGCTAGACTGCTCAAACAAATCATTCCCTACTGACCACTGGTAATGGTGTGTGAGCACTAGGGAGTTGTGATCCAAGATATTTGCAAAGTGTAATCAGACTATGGGAAAAAGAAGATTAGCATTAGTGGAAGTAAAAATGCAGCTGGATACGGCATGCCTCTTCCAATTATACAAATGAATACACAAAGCCATTCTGCTCTGAAGTGGGTATTAAATTATCCTGGTGGATAAATATAAAAGCCTACCTTTGTCAATCTGTCACCATATATCCTGAAATCCATAATCACCTCTCCGAAGCATGAGAAGGAATAACCGTTGGCTATTGTCTCTGCTCACATCATAAACCGATTTCCAGCATCTCTAGTGATATTAGACAGCCTTAGTTTGCTGAACTGTATGTCATCCATAGTGAAAAGAACAAAGAAAAAAACAGTGAATTTAAGTAGAGGGAAGCTCAAAAAGAAAAAAAAAAAATCCTTGTAATGAATTTCCTAGTCACATTGCAGTTGGCAAACTGACACAGAAACACTTAGAATATTTACAAAAGGCCACACAAAATGGTCATACAGATTCAGAAAGAGAACACTAGAGAGCTGAGTTTTCATAGCTTTTCAAAACCATTTAAATTGTTGCTCAAAACTATCTTACACTCACTTCTGGACAAAGGAGGATCCCAAAAGATAAATCTCTCCTGAGGGCTGGAAGTTGTCTTGATGTTTAAAGGAGAACTCATTCCTGACATCGGTGGTCAGCAGAAGAAAACCTGTCATTAGAGATCAGCAGAGAGGGACACATCTTGAGCAAACTGGCAGCACTGGTTTGAACTGAGCACTGGGAACCTGGGAAGAGATGCCAAAACAGCCTAGTGCATCCACTCCAAACTACCACCATCAGGAAAGGTGGCCAACAGCTGTTCCTAGAGTCCTCCTTGGGACCAAATGTTTTCAGTTGACTCTCAAATCTAAAAGAGTCTTTTTTGAATGGAACTGTATTTTTTCTATACCTGGATCCACAAGGAGATGTAAGCAGTACTGACGGAGCTTTTTGTTCAGAGACTTTGCAGTTTGCTGTGTGAGGGAAACAAACCACTGTTTGAACAGGGCCTACCTACCTGAAACACAAATTTATCTATGAGCTAGTAAAAGAAGTAACTTAAATTTTACAGTGACCTTTGTGATTTTCTTGAGTTGATTAACAAGATATTTGTTCTGAAGACAAGAAACTATGTTCCTGGCTTATTGTCACATCCTCCTTGAAGGCTGGGCAGAAGGTCAAGTGTTAAATGAGATATCCACATAGCCCACAACTATGAGGAGCAAGAGGGATTGCTCTAGTGAGGTTTGGACCTTGGGATGGGATCTGGATACCAACACAGCAGATTCCTGTGAGTAGGAACAGCTTCTACCCAAACGCAGCTGGTTTGGAAACACATAAAAGCAAGCAAGTTGGCCAACTCGCAGCAGCCTGGCAGCGCATTAAAGAGTTTGCAATGGTCATCACACAATATATTCACTTGACAGCTTTTAATAAAATATTATTTATATAAATCTCTACCCTTAAAACATTATCAAATCTTTTTGAACTAAGAGAACAGTACAGCTAAATAAATGTTTATCTGGAAAAGACTGATCTGTCCATTTCATAGTCTTTCAAATGAGCACAGAGTTGCATTTAGCCTTGTGACTGATGAAGGAGTCTCACAGAATTACTTATGCTGTTGGCATTTGCTGTGCAAAGGGAGAGAGCGCCTGTATTTTATTTTTTCCTCACTGTTGGAAATCTATCTTATTTTTCCTGCCCAAATTATCAAGATGGTTGATAAGCTGAAAATAAATCAGACCACTGAGGTGAATGTTACATAGCAAGCTATTGTATAACAGAACTGCACTTCCTATCTTAGCCTTCCAAACTAACAAATTAATTAAGAAAAAAAAAAAAAGACAGGTATTCCGAAAGAATTAACTGGCCTTAAAAATTGATTTTCAGTTCTTAAATTAATCCTAATTAATGAAATCTTTAATTATATGCAGAGTGAGATCACAGAACCTCCAGGGGCTCCGCTCTGACTTTGCCGTGAGCACCAAGCAAAGGGCACAGCTTTGTCTTTGCTGGTCTTGTCCCTGCGGAACAGAGCAGAAGCTTCCAGAGAAAAGCTGGCTGCCTCCTGCTTCCCTCCTGCCCGGGCACAGTCTGTTCCCTGCACATGCTGCAGGCTGTGTTAGCTGCCACGGCAGGACCCCGTCATGCCCGTCTTTCTGGGGTAGGCAGCAACCCTCGTGTCGAGTCACCATTCGCACCGCTCTGCTGTTTGGGGCAGGGAGCAGTCAGCACACGGGCTTATACTTTCTTAAAAGTTTACATCACCTTCCCTGCTGGAACAAACACCAGTTTCATCTCTTATCTGAAAAATCTCTTTGCCCTTCTGTTTCTCTTTGCTTTGGTGCTCACTGACTCCTATGGACCCTGAACGAAGCCCAAAGAGAAGAAAGACTCTTTATCTCATCAGCAAGTTTGAGCAGGCCACTCTTACAGAGAGGGGGGGGAAAAAAAAAAAAAAAAAGTTTCAATCCACTTTTCAATCCACTCACAGAATAGAATCATGCCCTGGGTCTGGTACTTTCTCCCCCATTTCAGTAGCTAGATATACCAACTATTGCAAATACAGTCACATGAAACCCAGTCTTGGTTTTCCCTTCATTGACACAGTGCCTCCAGTCCATGCATTTTTGGAAAAGGATTATGCTTATTTACCTGTGAGAGACCAGACATTGAGTATCAATCTAAACACCAGCGATAGATGCAAGTGTGCTAGCTACTGTTTTTCTAGAAAAGAAAGCTTAAAACATAATGACACATTCCAGAACACTGAAAATCTTTCTCTTTTTCACAAGAAAATAGTGTGTCGGTATGAATGCTCATGATCTCTCTAGTGAACTGAAAGATATCCAGGTATCTTCACACTTCAAAAAAAATCTAGTGCTATTCAGTGAGCAAAACATTTTAACACCTCAGCCTATAGTGAGGAACAGGCTTAGAGAGGAAGGAGAAGAATTTTTTTTAGCTCTAGTCCTTTTAAATTTCTAAGCCATACCTTTTTTTCCCCTACTTGAGGAATTTTGAGGAAGTGAAATCAAAGGTCTATCTGATTTTAGGTCAGGTACAATATTTGCTCTGAAGGCTCATGCAGGTTCTTTCATCCTTGAATTATTTACAACAAGCACAAACTGCCATGCAATAAATACCTCTTAGCAGAGGTATCACTCTATAACCCTGTCAAGTAAAAATATATTGGAAAATATTGGTAATTTGCACATGGCAAATTATATATATGTGTGTAATATAAAACATAAACAAAATATATTTACAAATATATATGTACATTAAATATATAGTTATAGGCTTACTAAGTATTAGTGATCATCCATCCATGTGAAGGCTTGAAGAATGTGATTTATTGAAAACATGTAAAGGCGGCGTAGGCGGAAACCAATACAAAACTCTGGAAATCCAGCATGAAACTTGGACACCAAATTAGTACGAGAGGCTGCAAAAGAAGGCTAAAGAAATTGCATCTCAACCAGAAAACTGCTTTTTAGTCCCAGAAAGCTGGAGATTTGTGCAATTCCTAAAACACGGAAGATTTGGCCCTCCATGAATCTTTTTTCTTAGTTTGCCCTAGCTAATGACTCTAGATATCTATTACGTTCTTATTTTGTCTTAAATATCTGTACAGAAAGAAAGAATGGCTTTGCAGATTTTCTGCTTTGTGCTGAGGATTTATCAAGGTCTGTACATATTTGCTTATGAAATGTAATTTACATTAATCGCCCACATGGGAAAAAGTATTTGATTTTTCAGAATGTGGTTAGAGTTTTCTCCAGATGTATAATTATGCTTCCAGGTTTTAAGACTGACACTATGATGCACTGTAAGATTAAAGAGCTGCCAAAGACATATGTTTATTTTCTCTTATTTTTAAAAAGTGTATGCAGAAAGATACATGCTCTTTGTGGGAGGAATATAGAGAAGAGCAGTACAGGACAGAAATAATTCTAAAACTAGGGACTAGAGGAGCTGTAACTTAATTAAACGCCACTCCTAAGGACTGTGGAAACCTACCTGGACAAAATTCAGTATCTGGGAGACTCAGTGAGGGGCTGGAAGCAGAATCTGGAACCTCAGCCTGCATCACGTGCTCCCTCCTGCCCTGCCAAACCCCAACACATGGAAGAGGAAGCAGGTAAAGCAGTATTCAATTTTTCTCCAAATCCTTTAGAGTGAATCTACCTCTGCAATTGTATTTTGATTTGTCATGATTATTCATGCCATTTTTGCCAGGACTGAAAAAGAGAAATAGACATTGAGAAATCACCCCTGAACACTTGCCCTCGTGGTCTGGAGAACATGGGAGGGGACTGGGGTGCACAGGGATGTATTTTGGGCCATCACAGTGCTGTCCCGTGAACAAGAGGAAAAGGCATGACATGTTCCAGGATGTGTTTGTCAATACCAGCGAGGGAAAGAGTTTAGAAATGAAAAAAAAAATTTTTTTCTATTCTTGGAAGGCCTCTTTCTCATCTTACTGCTTTCACAAGTACACTTTTTAATTTTGCAATTTTCCATTTCATTACACCAGCGACATTCGGTGCCTTTGTCTACTGTGTCTAGAATTCTGACCTAGAAGCCTTGCCATTCTCTGCTCAACTGATGCCATTGGTTTAGGAAATTTAGAGTGATATCTTCTAACAAACAACAAGCCAGCTGTAATTATTCACAAAAAAAATCAAAAGTTCCTGAATCAAATGCTGAACTTCATTTTCTTCAAATATTGTAAATTGCTGATCTCATGGAAAAGCTACTCTGCTATTTTAACAAATGTTGTATGTTGTAACAAATGTATTTTATTCTTCCGCACTCTTTGCCTGCAGCCACCTGCCACCATTCAAGGTCTTCTAGATTTCCTATCAAAGTTCTGTGAGCTTCTGTCCTGCTGGTCAGAGCAGAGTCCCCATAGGGACTCCCCACAGGAGGCCGGTTCCTCACACATGAGACTTGCCTTTCTGGCCAGCCTTTCAGCTCCAGAGCATCTCTTGGTGTAAGGCCATACCAGTCTTGCAAGGTACCTCTTCATTTCTTTCTCTTTCTCTGCACAGTTTTATTCTTCCTGCTGCTCACGCAGAGAGCCTCTATATTCACAACTAGTCTGAAGGCTCAAGGCTTCATTTTTGACTTGTTATGCAAACCTGAGTTCAAGTAGTTTCTCTTACAATTTCTGTAGTAGCAATCTACTAAGAAAATTAATTACTTCCTAAGTATCTCCCAAATTAAGACTGTTCAAACTACCCTTTACATAACAATACTGTGGAGGGCTGATTTTGGTCTCACACAAATATTAATGAGGATTAATTAGTTAGAAGCTGATGGAAGCAACCCTAGATGAACCCAGCAAGTGCCCTTCAGCTTCAAGAAGGGCTACATAAATCATTCCCTTCCATGCTTTCCCACAGACCCACTCATAAAAAATTAGAAATATTAGAGAGTATCTTAAAAGTAGTCAGAGCAAAAGGCATTATATGTGTTACTACACATATAATAGGGATACTTTCTCATTTGTGAAAAATAAGGTTAAAAGAAACCATTTACCGTTTCTAGCATGTTATTTCCTTTGATTGGGCTAGGCTGGCTGGGCTAAAAAGAAAAAAAAAAAAGGAAGAAAAACAGAATAGCCTCAAGACAGCTGCATTAGTCTCTGCATTTGTATCTGTTGCTCTGCTTCTCCAAAAGTGATTTCACAGTAAGAATTCCACCAGGAATCAAAATACTTTCTTACAAAAGATGTGGAGAGAACAAAAGCTGTGTGCTGGAGAATACAGATGGGACTAAGAATGTCTAACAAAGCTGATATTTTTGATTGGTCCATATTGCCACGTAAATACACACAGTCACACATTCATACAGCTGTAAAAATCTCTCATTAGCCAGCAACACAATGAAAATTTGAGCAAGTCCCAGCTTTGTGTTACATATGTTTGAATAACATAAAACCTGAGGATTCATTTGTCAGTTCAGCTATGGTTTGAGTTATTTCAACACTATTTTTAAGGCTCAATGCACCAGTTGTTATGATCAGGACCCTGAGGAGGCTGTGACTAAAATGGGGCACAGAACTTGGGGAACAGAACCAGCTCCTAGAGAACGCAGTGACTTCTTTTTTTCCACTGACTTAATAGGAGATCCATTTTTTTTTCCTTGCAATGTAGAAGTAGAAAAGAAATAAAAAAACGTAAGGGAATAAGTATTAAGTTAATTCTGTCCTGTCATCATTATCTAACCATTCCTAGTAGGAGATGAACAGTTGTTTTGGATCATTTTGGAAATTACCCCTTGCAGACAAGAGTTGACAGAGATGAAAGCAGAAACTTCGCAAATCGTGACTGATGATGATGACACCTGTGATGGATCCAGGCTTCCAAAGTCACCATCTGATTAGATAACCTTGTACAAAGGGCAACACAAAAAATCAGATACCTGCCTCACAAATTCTTCTCAGTGCTCTATTTGAGCAGTACTGAGGCTAAATGCCTGGCAACACATTTCTGGATAAAAGCTCAAAAAAAAAAAAAAAAAAAAAAGCCATTTTTTGTTTGGAGAAACAAAACCAGCAAGTGCCTCTGGAGAAACAAAACCAGCAAAATCAGCAGTGCATGTTAAGGGAGATGCTGCAGACTTTCACTCCCTTTCTAAGGAATTCCCTATACAAAAAGTTTTTTATGCCTACAGAAAAAGATGCTGCTTGTTTATACAGTAGATGTCCCTGCGCATCTCTGCAATATTTGCTTCACTTTTTGTGTGAGGAAGTAAAAGTTTAATAGAGGCAGAATTTCATAAATAAAAGAGGACAGGAGTAGAAAACACATTGAGACAGACTTAGCTACAAATGAAGGCAGCTACATAACTCTTATAGAGCTTTTACAGTTTAGAGAGAAAGTTGTATAATCCAGGGTATAATGGTACTGTCAAATGGAAACAGTACCAAATAATGATATCACTGCAGCCGCTAGTGAGAATCACTTACAAAACAGACGCGATTTTTAATACAAGAAGGAATAACAAACTAGGACACTTACAACACTAGTCTGTGTGCTAGTAGAAACCTCGGAGGAAAAGTACCAATTCCCCTGAATACTGGCCCTCATTTGTAGGATTCATCACTAATTAACTCAGCAACTACAATGCATGAGGCGAATGAAGCTCTCTGAGTACACAGAAAATAAGGAAGAAGGAAGCCTCTTTGGTATGCGCTGCAGCCCCTGTTACATTTCTCCATTTGAGCAGGAACTATAGAAAGAAGAGCCCCAAAAATAAATAAATAAAAATAAAAAAAGAGATACATATGTTAAAAAAAAAAAAAAAAGAAACTCTCTAGGACATCAACAGCATGCAGCAGAGCACTCAGCAGTGCAGAAAGCTCTTGACAATTCTCTAATTACCAGAGCACTCCTAGCAGGTTAACCTGTTACATTCCCGTGCTAGCTACCTGCCAGTGGGTGATACCTGTTCATCTTGGATGGTCCAAGGCAATTGAGATTACGCAGTGAGGCCGGTGCACCATCCCCCTGTGCAGATACCAGCCACAGAGCAAGCGCTTCCCTATTTGAAGCCTCAAACTCCATAAGACTGAGGAGGCAAATGGCAGTTTTGCCATTGTGCTCTCTTTGTATTTACAGTGTGCATACGTTTTGTCTGGAAGTGAAAATCTAAGACTAACCAAAAATATTTGGGGACTGATCACACTAGTAGTGCTTTAGACTTTGCACTATACCCAGTGCAAAGTCTTCACTATCCCAAGAAAAGTTAAATTGGTGCCCAATATTGACATGTTTTCCTCCAAATGCCAAAGCTGAAAAATAAGCATTCCTGTATGTTCCTGTGTGGATTTGTCTAAGAAGGGACATCAAAAAGAAAGTCAGTGATGGGTAAATGCAACTTGTGTAAGAAACCAGACAGTACCCAGGCCTGTTGGCACTGAACTTTATGCCATGTTGCTAGAAGTATCTGTTGTCCAAAGATAGGAAAGAAGCTTTTCCACACCCTCCACACTAAGCATGGCAGTTACTAGAACATAAATAGCAAAATTAAACATGAACATCATATTTAGGGTTATGGCTACATATGAAAGGGATTAATAAATCCATGCAACTTGGTTTCTGTGAATGGGCATCATGAGACACATTCTGTATCCATCTATATATCAACTCTGAAACAAAGAGTTCATGCAGATAACTAGAGTGTTGACTTCCCTTAGTAACAGAGAGTATTTTCTTCTTTGTTTAGAACAGAAGTCCTCTCAAGATTTACTATCATATAATTTTGCAAGGAAGTTACCTGTGGCAAGAGTGTACATACCCTGGTACTAGAGATGATTTCAGGTGCTTGGTCCTACCCACGCCATTCAGGTCTCAGAGCAACCTTCTAGAGCTATTGTTGGACCTGATTTTTTATTTTTTTTTTTAAACTATTAAATCTCAAGATTCCTTGCTGCACCAGTCCAACGTGTTGCCCAGTTCCCAGAGGTCTCACTATGAGTCTACAACAACAAGATTATTTGTGTGGTCTGCAGTAGTAAAACTCATACTTGAGTCAATAACATACTTTGGAAATGCAGGATATTTTTGAAGCCACTCTCTTTAAAAAGGCCATATCATTTTTTAATCACATATCCATGCAGTTCTTCATTAAATCTCTGCTATCTTTGCTTACATTTGTTCAACAGAGAACTTTTCTGCTTTTCCAGATGCAAGCATCAGTGTCAGAGAGATTCCAATGAGCTGGGTCTGAAGAATCAGTTGGGTTTGTACAGATTCAGTCTGCATAGTTCACCTTGATGTTTTAGCAAATCTTTTAAAAGTGGTATCTATATTGGTTTTTATCTCCATATCTATAAATTCTGCTACAATTATTGCATGTGACCAACATGCAGGACACTTTCCACTAGCATGTCATGCT
>JAUBOD010000445.1:7239624-7252511 GCA_032353885.1 Nothura maculosa
TCACTCTGCTGCTAAAGGGAAACAGGGCTGAAGCCAAGTGCCACATATTGAGCTGACCCTGCAGCTTACCTGAGGCCCATATGATGCTCTTTGGGGCCTTAAGACATTATTAGGATAGGAAATTTAAATCACTTTGTTTATATCAGTGTCTGAAATCATGAGACTTACACTTATCTTGTGCTTTCAGCAGAGATAATTTTACAGGAAGTACATGTGGAACACACATGCCCTGCAGCATGGCCCAAGGGAATGTTTGAGGAAGCCACGTTGGCCAGAGCAGGCACTATCCTGCCTGCGAGAGATGGTCACACTGCATCTGCAGGAGACCAAAGCTCATAGACACTTTCACTCTTACTTTCTCCCTCCCTTATTCTCCTATTAGCAAAAATGGGAACATAGCAATCCTTCATTTCTCGGGGATGAGGCAAAAATAGTTCTCTACAGGCTGCAGAGCACAGAGAGGGCAACGAGCTCCGGGAAAAACCTGCCCAGAAAATCCTAGTTCTGCTTTCAGAGGAGACCAGAACACACAGGAAACAAGGCTGCAAACCCCACTGTGAACAACAAAGGCAACCTCTAACACCTGAAGCCAGGTCCTGTGCACTGTGATGCTGTTTTTAACTCCAGTACAGGTGCACAAAGGGCATGTGGCAGTGACCTGGATTCATCACACCACACTTCAAACATGTAACAGAGTTAAATAAGTAAAGAGCTCACTCACTCCTGGCTTCCTCTGTTAATGGAGAGAAAAGGAGGACACCTTTGTAGAAACCACTTAAAACCTAAATTAGGTTAGTTGCTTACAGTGGAGGACAAACCTAGAGCTGAAGACTTGATTCTGCAATTGAAATGATGCACTTTTCAGGCGGCTTTGCTGCAAGTGGTTATAGCTGAATGATGCAGAGCCCCTGCATGCTAGACATGAATGCACCAGGGTACTTGGTCCTGCAAAGGAAACAATACAGAGAGACTATTTTAAAAAAAAAATCAAAATTGATTAGATTTTTTTCCTAGGCAAGGAGAAGGGTGAAAATAAAACAGTCAAAAGCAAATGAGAGATTCTCGCACATTTCCATTTTACATAATATCAAGAGTTATTAACAATTGCAGGCAAGGGAGGCATTTGCAAAACCCAGTGCTGTCTCTGTGATAACAAAGAAGTCACTGAATAGAGTTTGCAAAAAAGTTTTGAGCAGTTCTTTACCTAAAAACAGGCCCACCTCAAAGTAGAGCTAAGTAGGTTGCTCTGTTGCAGGTCGTCACAGATTTCTTCGCTTGGTGTCGCTTTTAAAATGACGAAGAAAAGGTATAGGTATTAAGAGTGAATAATATATGTGGATGTTCCCTGTCACCTTTTTGAAGTTGCTCTTACAAAGAGCTTTCTAGAAAACAAGAGGAATCTCTTCAGAGGCCATCCCCACCTAACTGGGGCACTGAGTAGTTAATGGTTGTGAGAACAGTCCGTAAGGTGAACACAGATTTCGGTGCAGTGGATTTTTAGGTTTTCCTTTTTCTCCTAATTCTCTCAACAGATTTGTGATAAAGAAAAGATTTACAAGATGACAGGGAAGAGGAGTAAAGCAATTACTTTAAATATCATAACTCATCACTTGCTAGGAAAAAATACAATGCTATTAAATTTAATTCACAATATTCAAAAATGTATTTCCAGCATGTCTGTTAGCAGATCTGCTCATCTCTTCAAGGATTTGGTGTAGAAAATGTCCTTGTTTGAAATGAACTATGCAAGACCTCTGTCCCCATTGACCTCAAAACAGGACTATGTTTCCAGGCACCACAAGCTAGATGTGCCCTTTCACTCTAAGCTATGTATTTGATGAAAATACACTGACATTAATGCAAGTTTCTCACCAGAGAAGCTGACCTCATGGCTCTCTCACTGGGTGCCTTTACATCAGATCTCAGCCCTCAAAGCAGTGCCTGCACATGGCTCCAGTGACACAAATAAGCTGTAAGCCTGTCCCGAGAGACAGGTTCACATTGTCCCTGCACGGTGAAGTCTCCAGGTAGTTCTGAGAAGATGAGATAAAGTCCCTGTGCTGCTGCAGCCCAGGGAACATGTTGTGCAAGGAGAGCACTAGCAGAAGGCCCTGGCGAGACCTAACCCGTGTAAGAGCCATAGTGAGCGCTCACGAGCCAGGCCTAGTCAGAGCAACATGGGGGCTGCTCTAGTGCTTCTCAGAAGAACATCGACACTGGGAATCACAGAAGCTTTTTCAGCCACCCTTATTCATGCTGGTTTTCTCCATCAAGTACAACTCAGCCTGACATGACATCTGGGCCTTAGGCAGACTGCTCGCTCACCTTTGGAGATACAGCACTCCTGTGGTAGCCGTATGGAGCACAGAAATGATGCTAAAACTGCCAGGTGCCAGGGATTAACAAGGCAAAAGTATTCTGTGAAAAACCAACAGCCTTCAGAAATGCTGGAGGAAGGTGCCTGACTATAGTCCAGGCTCTGCCTGATATTAGGATATTAGGCCTCAGACCAACCAAAGAACTGAGTGTAAAGACAGGCTAGCTAAAATTCTTTCAAAAATGTTCTTCAATAGGCAGTATGTTTCAGCCAAATGCTTTTCTGTACTTTTTTTTTTTTGGATAGCCAGACTCTAAATAAACTTGGCTAAAGTTAAAAATTGACAGTTTCCAGGAGTGCAATATAGAACAAAAATGAATTTTATTTTTAATTAACATTTTCTATGGATAGAAAAGAAATTCTCACCATGTCCAAGTTGGCATTCATTTACCCAACAGCCTTCTGGTCCTGCTCTCACTATAGACTTCTTTCGCCTCCTTCTGCAGCTAAGATTGTCACACAAACTTCTAGAGAGTAGAGAGAGGGGGAGCCCATAAGAGACTAAGTGGGGGTTTTCTTATAAAAAGAATATGTGACAAAATGTAATACCAAGAACAGTAGTAATAACGGGGAAAAAAAGAAGAGAACTTGCTATGTTCTAAACTTCTCACAGGCCTTCTGTTTTCAGTGGTCATCATGCTAAACCTTCCTAGACCACTGACCTATTTGCATCTAGGCTCATTCCTGGCTTTCTAGGTTCCTCAGCCATACAAGTAAAGCCCAATTATGTATTACCATTTTCAGGAACTGTGAAAGCATATGGGCACTGCTTCATCTCTCAAAAGTGTAATATAAGAAACTTCAATTTCATTTTCAGGGACTCACACAGTCCTTAAAGTCTTCATGAAATAAAAAGGACTTTAAAAGCTGCAGTGGTTTAAAACATGCAGTAAAATTAAAAAGCAGCAGCAGTGCTGCATATCGTTCAGACACCAAATACATGTAGAACAACTTTTGTGGTAAGGAAGACCTGTGAGTTTGAAAGGGCAATATATCAAATGCAACAAGATCTTTGTACCCGTGTTTCACGTGGATGAACAAGCGGGGGAGTTACGAAACATCCACACGAATCTCATGATCTTGCAAGTTGTCAGTCTGTCTTTCAGGCCTGTCTACAGCATGGCTTCCTGCCCGAGGCCTTGTCCCCAGGGGCTTGCCTCTCCTTGCTCGTTCTTCAGTAGAGCATCTCCTGTCTCACAGAAACTAGCAGAAACAGAAATTTTACTTTCTCAGCAGCATTGCTGAAGAGGAACAATGTTTGCTTCTGAGCTGGATCTTTACAAAAATAAACTTGATAAATCCTACAAACCACAAGTGCTAACTTCAGAAGCAGGGCTGCATGCAGGGCAAAACTATGTTCTGCTGCAAAGAGTGCAAGCTGGATCCATGGTGTTGAAGACTGCCCATCCAGACAGAGACATTGAGGAGGACTCAACCCTCTAAAGATCACATCAGAGTAGTAATACAGAATACAACCTTTATCCAGAACTGTTTATATAAGGTGCACTACAGAGCTTAGCCCAGAGTATATTAATAACCAGACTTTCAACACAATTGTACCGCTCAGATATTCCATTTTTATCCTAGTATGGCTTTCTTCATCAAAGTGGAGCAAAAAACCAAGATTACTGCCTCCTCTCACTTAGAAGATAACTATACCCTTGAATGTACATCTATAATTCTTACACATACCACTAACTAGAAGAACGACCCAGTTTAGTTTTGGGAAGGTGCTATAGCAGACTGCAAAGTGTTTTTAAATCTAGTTGATGGCAACTGTGGGATAAAACTCAGCAGTTCTCAGTTCCCAGTAGCGGTATCTCTAATGGAAATACCAGGAAAGATTAAAGAACATCCATGGCCATGAGGTTTCAGTAAGAAGACACTGAGGTACAGGTGTGCCATAGCCTACAAAATCAGAACATAAATAAAAAAGAAAGGTATGTGCAAAAACAGACTAGTTGGGCTCTGGAGAACTAAAATCAGTTTTCTGTACTTGATCATGTGAAAATCAAGAGACCATCCTGTAACTCGTGAGCCATGACACAGCACCCATCAGTGAAAACCAGCAAAAAGACTTCAGAGTAACAGGAGTGAATCTGTGCATTTGAAAGTAATTGCTCGCATATCAGAGAGGACTTGCACGCAGGACAAGCTTTGAGTTGCAAAGGCAGAGAACCAAGATCACTGCTGTGATAACCCCCGGGCAACATGCTATTCAGTTACCACTATTATTGACAAACACTTTCAGAGATCTTCAGTGTGATAGATTTCCAAAGGGAGACAGTAAGGCTCTATTGGAAGCACTAGATGAAGCAGAACTTAGAGCTAGTTGGAGGCAGAGACAGGGACCAACATTGCAGGAAGCTCCAGGACCAGCTTCTGCACTCTGTGGTGGTGGCAATAAAGCTGAGAAATTCCAGCAACTGATTTCCATGAGTCTTGGAGCAGAGGTCCCTTGGGAGGTCTGTACTGTGATTATTGCACTGATTTTCCTTCTTTTTCTGGTGAAGGGAAAAAGAAAAAAGGCAGATAGAGCTGGATTCTGAAAGGAGGCCGATGATGAGAATCTGCCAACAGTGAAGAGTTTCAAAGCATACATTAAAAACTAGAGGAGGAGGCTAAAACAGAAATAAAAGGAAGTCTGAGGTGTGAAGATGTGCGTGCCTGTGTATTTATATAGATGATATTATCAAGATCTAAAAAGCAGCAGCAGAAGCTGGAAATTCCTGCACACTTTTCAGAAAATTGCACATTACAAACATTACACTCTGTGTGGGATTTTAATGTCCCCATCACCTTGAGCAGGGAGAAAGTTTGCCATAACTATTGGAGACTGCCAAAGACCAAGTCAACTGGGTAAGAATAAGTGACAGCTCATTTTCTTTACTAGATATTATGTAAAACTTTAACACAAAGGCCTCCCCTGTTAAGTCATCCCGAGGGACTCATCTCATGTATGCCTAAAGGAGCTTTTGCTGGACATAAATGAGGCCAGCCAATCTATCCTGCAAGAGCATCCAAAAGCTGAAATACCAGGCAGGCTCCAGCAGAGGCTGCAGCCAGGTACAGCAATGGCCTGGCTGCCTGGGCCATCTCCCATCAAAGGTGAGTTTTAGACACAATGAATTTATGCAATTGGGAGAAAGGTGTTGGGAGCATCCCAGGGGATCTGTCTGCAATAATAAGTCTTCTGAAGGAGGTCCTGGGGCACCAGAGGAACAGCAAGGGTGACACAACTGTAATGGCTCCTGCACCTCAGGGATCTGAAGCTGGGAGAAATGGAAGAAAGGAGCAGAGGTGAAAACAGGTCAGGGACAGCCACAGTCCTGGGAGGGGAAAAGGCAGGAGAACATCACAGTTCATTCTTGAGAGTGACAGGGAAGCACAAGGAGGGAAAAGCCAAGCCTTACAGGAGGGAACAGCAGAGAGGATCCAATACATTTCCCAGAGAAATGATGACCCTAGTCCCAACCTGGGAGCAGCAAGGAGAGCCCAGCTCCCTTGCAGAGAACAACGAGGGATGGATAGGTCTACCAGAGAGGTTATCAGAAGCCTTCAGGGTCACCAGTCATTTCCGCAAGAGGCGAGGGGATCTTTCCCCCTTTTCCTCCATTCCTACCCTTACATTTATCCAAAGCGTCAAACAGAGCCTCAGCCTCCCCCTTGAAATCCTCATCATTAGCCATAACAGCAATATTAACTCATACATATTTCTCATACAGCATCTCTTTCACCTAAGAAGAACAATCAGCTACTCCCAAATTGCAAATAGAGATGCAAAGCAGTGAGGCAAGTCCTGAGCTTGTGGAGCAAGAGAGAAGAGAGTAGCAGCCCCATGCAGAAGTGCTCAGGGCAGGAATGCCAAGCCTCTTTCCTCCTCACCCAGGAAGGAGGTGACCAGAACCCAGAAAAAGGCCACCCTCATCCTCCTCCACTTCCATAACAGGCTCTCATGCTCTGAAAGGCATTAGACACAAGCACAGGTGGAGCTAACAGAACCTACAGAAACATAAATCAGCCTTGATAGCAAGAACACAACTTTTGCAGAAAACCCATACCACTGCTTTGCTGAACAAGTATTTCGATGGAATGAAACCAATTGGCAATTGTTATAGGTGCTATTTGAAAGTGAATACAGCATCTCCTTTACTGCAACGAGAAAACAAATAACCAGACCTCAAAAATCACATTTTTTTCCTTTAGAAATAACCACACTTTGTTGTTACATCAGCAATTGAAATATGACAGGGTACTTGTGTTTACACTCAGAGAAGTCATACACAAGTTCCATCTGTTCAACATTTGGAGCAAATTTGCAGTGATTACTCAGGCTGAAAATTGCTTTGGAGTTTTGTCTGCTGTTACTTTGTTTGAAAGAAATCACCAATGTGGTACCTCACCTCTGAGCACAGCCACACACGTGCCAGAGCATGAAGCAGCAGCTGCTTGCCTGGACTCAGGCAGCTCTGATTTCCAAGGCATTCAGGGGCTGTTGACATTCATAGAAAAGAGAGATTCCTGTGGATTTTGGAGAAATACAAGATGACCTGAAGCTGCTGCTGAGGCAAGAAATTTCTTAAAGCTTTGTCTCTTCCAGCTACGAAGCCCATCTCTTAGAGGAGTTTGGGAGCTCTTTGCCAGGCATGGGCTCTGGGACAGAGCTGTTGACAGTGACCATGGCTCAGCATCGTCAGGTTGTAGCTGCAGCGCTGGACGCTGCCGCCCAGAAGCCTGACAGAGCGCTCAGAGCGAGGCACAAACAACTCCAGCCATTCGGGCTGATGGGATCTGGGCTCACATCCAGATTCCAGACCCCACCAATCTTGAGGAATTAAAACAATTCTGGAGTTTGCTCCAGATTTGATGATTGGGTTTTAAATCACAGCAAGAGGGGAAAAAATTAATTAAAACCAACACAGGCAAGGGGGAAATGAGGAAGGAGAAAAGTGAATTTCAGTCACTGAAATGCAGTTGAATACACTCAGCTGCAACTTCAGATAGAAATCAGAGAGGAAGAATTTAGCTGATTGGATTCTGGGGCAGAGAAAACTCCTATTAAAATGCCAGATGTTCATCACTAGTCACAAATAAGGGTTAATCCCTGCATCAACATTATCCAATCCTTCAAAATCCTTGACTGATGGGAGGCTTTTTATGTGAAGGTAGGCTATTCTTCCAGCCCTCTGCCCAGCCTGCGAGATCAAATGGAGTAAGGCAAGAGGACTAGCTGCCACAGCTAACAAATTAGTAGGATGAGAGAGTGAAAGCCTGCGCTGCTCTGAGAATCAGGCTAACTGTGTGGGTGGTGAAGAGATGGGAAATGGGCTGGCGGGTTGCATTACCAACCCCTGATCCGCTGCAAAACTTGTTGACAATGGTACTGCAGCCAGGCAGCTCGGGAAGATGAACAGCTTGGCTGGTGGAAAAACCTGTTCTCTGGCCACCCACACCCTGGAAACCAGCAAGCAGTTGGCTGCAGACGGATAAAAGGCTATATCTATGGATGAAACACTCTCAATTTGGGTAATTGTTTAGGTAAAGTGACAAAGTTAGGCATCAGCCAAGCCCTAGCTAACACCCAATGACTGCAGCGTGACTTGCGAGACACTGACACCGTGACACCATCTGCTTATGATTTATATGGAGCAGACTGCATATAGAAACAGATGGGAGGTGTCAGCTCTGATCAGAACTGCTATGCCGGTGATTCCACAGCACGTTATATGCTTTACAAAGAGAAAGGGGGTTGCATTTATACAAGCTCCACATTAATCTTGCTGTTTCCTCACAGAGCAGAGTCCTACAGTTGGACAGATGTGCCAGAGCTCTTGCTTACTAAACCTGATACAACCAAAACCTGTTACTTTTGTTTTCAGCAGGACTTCATGTAATCAATAGAAGTTAGTTCAAAAAAAAGATCCATTGGAAATAACCCCTGGAGATCTCTCTCCCTGGAAGCAGAGCTATTTCCAGGGCTCATCACTGGGGTGACCTGCTCGTCTAGCTGAGGCCTGAACACCTCCACATCTGGAGGTCACACACCTTGCTGGGCTGTGCTTTCAAAAGCCAAAACACAAGCAGAAAAGAACCCAGGTGGGACTTATAGTGAACCTGACTTAGGATTGTTGACATGAACACTGAGCCTGGATACCTCAGGAAAGAGTTTGCTGCCATAGAAAACAGACCAGAAAACCCATCTTCCACATTATTGCCCTCCATAGAATTGCAGAAAATAACACAACATAAATCAGACTGCACCATGCAAATCAAAGCACGTGTAGTACTGCGCCTCATAGAGCAATATTCAGGCAGATTCTGGCCTGCTGCGCAGCTTCAGACACCCAAATCAACAAATATCAAATAATCAAGATAGCCAAAAACAACACCCACAGTGACAGCCGTTAAAATTTAAACTAGACAACTACTTAAGAGTATCATTTTTGTAGAAATACAGGTGTTTGAATATTTGAATTAGCTTATAATCTGTGTTTCACTTGGAAAGCCCCTGTCAGGAGAGACTTTCAGTGAGTTCTTGGAAGTCTGATTCTTTTTCCTCTTTTTTTCTCTCCCCTCCAGAGGTGTGCTCCAAGGAGTAGCAAGCTCAAAATTAACCCTGATAGTTAGTGGTTAACTATCAAAACGAAGAGACCATAAAGCTCCTGTGAGAAATCTGCACCAGTGGGAGTCTTTGATGCAATAACCTGACATTTAGGTCCTGCCATTCCCGCTCAGGACCTAAACACAAACCTCAATGGAGTGATTTGGGATGACACACAAATCACACACGGTTACAAATCTGTGGCACCTCTACTGAATTTAAGTAACATGAGCCCAGAAGTGGATCAATGCCTCTCCCCTGACTGCCTACCAACTCCTCCACTGCTTCCTGCAGGAAAGCAAATAATCCTCATGAATGAGGTGTAACTTCCCCATCTCACTTTCCATATCTTTTAAGACCATTAAACATCCTTGTCTGTGGTTATCAACAACCTAACCACTTTTGCACTAGTGATCAGCTTCTCCCACCATCAAGGGACCCGGGCTGGTTCACACCAGCAGAATATTGACACCCACTGCTTTAAGTGTGAACGTAGGCAGCAGAGAAGGTGGGAAGAGTGACACAGGTCCAAGAGATACTGCATAGAAAAATCTTGCCAGGGTCCTGGGAAGCCAGAGGGTCCTGTCAGTGCCACCCCAGCTCCCTGGACGCATTGCTGGACACATTATTACTGCAGCAGCAAGTGCTCTGGCTCCTGATTAGCCATGGGGCACACACCAGACCTGGGGCTAATAAATAAAGAAATAAATTCAAAAAAAAAAAAAAAAAAAAGAAAAAGAAAAAAAAGAAAGAAAATCAGCAGATGACATAGCTAGAGTAATTATAGAAACAAAACAACAATCTTCTGAAAATGATTGGGTTTCCTGAAACAGTAGCAAAACAGAGGTCGGTGGGGCTTGGAGATGACACCATTGGTGTAATTGGTACATTGGTGTAACAGGAAGTGTCCAGGCCAGTCATAGGTTCAGAAACAGGGGTGAGAGCAGCAGGGCACCAGCAGGCTGGAGAAATGTTCATTTTAGGTGGAGTCCTATTTAATGTACAGAGAGCAAAGGGTGAAGGAAGCTTGACCCTGGGCTGCAGGTGGTGGGGCTCACAGTCACACTCATGATATCGTGTCTGCATTGAAATGCAGGGGGAAAAGCACCTTGCCAGGCCTCTGGCTTCTTCCCGCTGCCTCGGGCTGACTCTGCGCGGCCCCTGCACAAGCACATGGGGAGCAGCAGCAGCAGCAGCAGCAGCACCCAGGAGCTTCCTCGGCCTCGCCGGCAGTCACGGGGCAGCTCGTGGCCATGATCGCAGTGGGGGAACAGGCCGTGAAGGGGTTTTCAGGCCCAGACAGGCATTTGAGAGGACGGGAAGAGCTTTTGTTTTTTTAACTTTCCCTTCAAATAACATGCACAATCTGTTCTGGGGACACCCGCTCAGTGAAAATCCCTGCAGAGGCTGCCTGCCAAAGTCTGCGAAAATCCCTTCTGGGAGCCTTGTCCACTCAGACGCAGCCTGTTCACGGGAACGCAAATCTGCTGTCCTCACCGAGGCAGATTACTTGAGCGGGATTTAACAGGCCTAGGCACGGCTTCCTTCACTCGGCTCCGACAACCGCCTGCTCTTCCCGTGCAGTGGCTGCTTGTCACAGATGAGTGGGGTGGCCCACGTTGAGGATGAGGCTGCAGCAGGTTGGGCCTGACCCTTCCCTGGGATGGATGAGGCCCACACATACAACTGGACTCAGCTCTCGGCTCCTCCTGAGTGTCTTCCCATGGGATTCCTCCAGCCAGAGCATTACTTCAGCTTACTGTTGAGTCTGGGGCAGAGAATAGCTTAAGTCGAGGAAAGAACGTTTAGCATGGCAGCTACCTGAGGACTGAGATGAAGCCTATGAAAATTCAACAGCAGCTCTGGAAGGTTGTAGGAAAAAATGGATATAATTTACAAAGAGTGAGGTTTTTTTAACGAGTATCTATATTGAAACCCGTATCAGGGCCAAAGTCTTTCCTGCGTTTCACTAGAGAATCCAAAATACCGGAGGAATATTCTGAATTCTGTAGGACTTTCCCTGTGTTATATTACTTCCAACAGTATCAGGTGGAGGGCTGGAACAAAATTCGTATTTCAGTGCTCTTCCTCCTGGCAACTTGCTGGATTGTTTAAAGCCACAGGAATCCCCATGTTTCTCAGGACGTCAGAACATTGGCACACACGGACCATTCCAATGCCTGGCATGATATCATAGATGCTTTTTCACCACCAGCACTGGAGTGTTGCACCCTGCCAGCAAGCCCAAGCTGCCGTGTGCACATGCTGTTGTCACCTACTCCACCTGCTGGAAATAAGGCAATTCCCCAACTGGATTAAACTTTTCCAAGTGCAAATGCTCTGAGAGCTTAGTTCTGCTAATATCCTTTGAGATTCCTTAATATTGCCCCTGGAATCAACCAGTTTCTGGTGCTTTAAAGTTTGCCAACTTTCTGAATTAAATAATCCAAAGTTAATCATGGTTTTGGTGCAACATTTCAACTTTGTTGACATTCTTGATAATTCTCTTTTCCCATATATACAAGAAAGATGAAAATATGGCAAAAATGGGAAGTTTATCCAACTGAATTTAAAACAAAATAGGTTGATTCAAACTGGTTCAATTTGCTTTGTCTAAATTAAAAATATTATGGATTATGGATGGATAAATATTGGATAAAAAGGTTGTTGGGAAAAAGCTCCTTACACACATTTTGTGCATTATGCATAATAATAATCCACATTGACCATTCTTCCCTAAGAGAAAAAAAAAAAAAAAAATCAGACCAGACATTCCCGCTACTTTCTTATGGCAAGTATTTTTTTCCAGTTTTAAGCCCACTATTTATAAGACACTGAAATCTGAGTTGAAACATAAGGTTTCAAAAGATATTTAACATCCTATGTAAAATCCAATGCAGCGGGGAAACCACCCTGTCAAGTGCTATGGCACTCCATTGTTAATTACCTTCACTGTTAATTATTTGCATCTTACTTCCAGGGTAATTTCATTTTGAAGAGATGATGGGCTATTATCATCCCTTTGGCTGCCAAACAAAGCACTCTCTATTAGCAGAAGTGTCACAATGTGGATGTTTATCAGCTGAATAAATTATTGCTTAAGCTTCCTGTCAAGGTAGCCATATATTTTTATTACTCTTGAATTCCTATTTTCCAATTGATAAAGATGAAAATGGAATATGGCTGAAAACCAATAGCAAAGCCAGGCATGCATCTCTTGGATACCCAAATCTCTGTTTGTCACAGTACTTTAGAAGTACAAACTGATGTTTCCACTTCTCTCCCAGTGCTATTCAATAATAAGCTGCTAGGAGTGGGACAATCCAAGTACATTGGGGGAAGGATGGTGAAAGAATGCATGTACTATAAAAACTATACTTAGTACAGCCAGTTCATTCAGATGAGCTAATAATGACAACAAAACAGTATCTTGTGCGACTCAAAGAACAAGCAATGGCCGTCATGGAGTTATATGGTATATTATGGTTAAATTAGTTTTTGAAGAGCTGGCTCGTTCTTTCATTCTTCTAATCTCTGTGGGGATCAGGTGCAACATTAGGGCTCTTTATCCATCAAAATTGCTGCATCTCCACTCTTCTAGGTCTCTGATAAAGTAATTGACTGAAGTGAAATTAATTCAACCATTAGGGGTAATTGAAAAACAGCTCTATTAATTGTTCCAAGCATTTCAAAATAATTTTTTTGGCAAAAGAACAATTAAAGTTCTTTCATGAAGATGCCATCAAAACACCTTTACTAACCTTTTCTATAATTTGAGGTCTTACTGCCAAATACTGCTGCTGCAGCTATGATAATCTAATAAAAGTAGTAAAGCTGGAAAAAAAATCAGCATCTTGTATTAGAAAAACATATTTAAGAAAAAAGTTCACATTCTACAAAGATATCTTG
>JAUBOD010000445.1:7259835-7276642 GCA_032353885.1 Nothura maculosa
TACAACCAGAAAGAAAAATTCTACTGAATTAGCATGTATTAAGTGATACTGATTGAGTGTGCATACTGGAGATGGGCATGTTCTGACTAGACATTAAATACTATGCCTTTGCTCCTAGCTGTTAAACGCCAGCATTGGCGCCATAGCCACAATCACATACAGAATTCTAGGTCTCCTTGAATTCTCTATGTATTTTTTAAAGTCAGTTTTAAGAATGCTACTGTTGATCTTATGCTGAGGTAAACAGAAAGCTCTCCTAACTGGAACTACCATATTTCCAAATTTCTTGAGAGCTGTGTATGTCAGAAATACCTGTTAGATAACTTTGCAGCACTTCACAATACCTGCATTGGAAATATCATTATATATCTTTACAAAATATCATTATATATCATATATAATATATGATATATTATATCATATATATATCATATCAAGCTGAATTTTTGCTACAGAAATCAAGTATTTTCTCCATTAAAATTTTGTAGCCCAGACTTGCAATAACTAACTATACTTTTTGGCAGATGCTGAGCTAATAATCATTCAGCTGCTGTACCACAGATTCAACTTGTATCACTTAAGAGGATTACACAAGGACAGGTAGGTTATTACTTTTAAAGCTCACACACCGAACTTGCTTCCCCACAATATTTTGCGCTTCTATAGATGCTTCCTTTCAAGGAAAACAGCTACGTATCTCTTAGAAACTACTACTAAGAAATAGAGTGATTTTACTTTTGTAATACAGCAGTAATAGGTAATCTATCATAGATAATATAATTTATAATGCACTGCATGAAACATCTAGTTCTCCCATATGTTCACATCTCCTATATTTGTCAAACTTGAAAAAAAAAGTCATAATCAATTGATAGATACTTTAAATACTGTATCTGTATTCCTCCTCTTGCACTGTGAGCAAACGGTTATGGAGCTGTAGGCACTGATCAGTTCATCTACACTAACAGTTCATAAGATAAACTCTTTTACCACACAACGAGGGCGAACTGCTAGACTAACCTAAGCACTTCATGAAAAATGTATCTGCCCAGCAAACTTCACAGGAAATGATTTTCAATAGAAGCATGAATTACTTCACAAATGCATTGGAGAGAACAAGTACTTTATTTTCCACCCCTCCCTGCCGATAAAAAATATAATTAAATAAAAAGGAGCACTGCTTACACAAGCATCAGCCAACTACCCAGCTCCGTATTTATAGGAAACAAGCCACCCAGAGGCTCCCATTTACCAAATGAACTATAATGACGCATACTTTGATCTTTGAATCATATTTCTCTCACAAACAGAAAGGTTCTCCGAGAGATTATTTTAGTATTTCAAATATTTGTAAAGCCAAATGTCAAGAGGCAATTTTAAGAATTATTTTGATCTGTAATCTACTGTTTAATTATCACATTTTGTGCTACCAACAGTTTCTTATACATCTTGTTCCAAGATCAGGCAATAAGGTTCTACTTATAGGAGCTCTGTTAGACTTGTTTGTCTGTTCACCCACCACCATCACCTTTTTTGAACTGCAAAAACACCAGTAGCAGCCATGAAACAGAATATCATGCAGTTTTCAGGCCTTTTCTGTAAGATTTCTTGTACTGAAGTCGCCAAACCTCATGCTTGACCTTTATAGCATTCTCTCCAGGCAATGGACACTCCCCCTTTCCCAAGTGAAATATTAATATACATTGTCTCACGTCTCAGCGAGATCTTCATTCTGCAAAAGAAGAGTTTTAAGGCAGAATCCTCACACCAATTACTTACATGGGTGAGGGGCAGCATTAGAATTGCATCTACAATAAAGTGTCTGACAGCAATTAGTTAGCAGAGGACAAATCCTACCTTTCCAAGGGAGTTCTACCAGCAAGGATTGCTCAAACATCCTCATTCCACTCTCACTCCAGTTGAGCACAAGACATACTATCTTTCTCTCTATTAAAAGCATATTTTGAGAAGAGACTCTGGTATGTCTAAATATTGCTCAAAGAGGAGGAAAAGAAAAATAAATTTTCAGCTTCACCTCACCTCAAGTACATGCTGTCAAAGTAAAGTGATTAAAAATGAGACTGTCACCCACAAGGCTATTTAACTTCAGGGTAAAGCTATATTTAGATGATGGGAACTGATTAGTTTAGGGTTTTTTTTCTTCTTATTCTCCCCTTTAATGAGTACTGCTTCTGCATTCCCTTAATATTTGAAATATGTCTTAACATCAAGTAGACAGGGAGGACAGCAAGAAATGAGTGAAAAAATAAGATTTTCTCACCAATAGTGCCTCTGGGGAGGCTGTCTCTGCCTTTTCTGCATCCCCAGACCTCCTAACCTTTTCCCAGTTGCAGAAACTGAATTATTGAAGACATATGCTAGGAAATATTTTTAAATGGTCATTAATTTACAGCGCCAAATTGGATGATAAAGTAATATTCTTGCCCTCAAGAGCAACAGAGCAAAGTAGCTGAGTATATAATATCCCCTATAAGATTTTTATTATTAATGAAGAAAGCACCTAAGTCAGGAAATACACCTTATGGCCCAAGGCAGCAGGTCACGCAGGAATTCAGTGTTCCATACCATGAGCCTCCTGTTAATCTCAGTCCCATTTGAATTAAAAGATTAAAGAAAGAGAATTAGAAATGCAGATAGACAGCACGATCAGAAGCATTTCTTTCTAAATAAAAGTACTATTTTAGGTCCGATATCCTAAGGGTTTTTTCTATTAATAATACATTCTACATAGCCACATGTGATCTCCCCCCAGTTCAAGCCCCCAAAGTAAAGGCCAACATGATTATGTACAAAATAACTCACTTTATAAAAGTTCAATTGTGTCAAAAACAGAAGTAATACAATGGTATTCACTAACAAGCATCCAGTATCAAGTAGATTTACACAGCAGTGCTACAAAATAGCTACAAAAGAACAGAGCATTTTAAAGTAGTTCTGACTGCCAGTATAATCAAAATTAACACCTTTTTTAAAGCTGTGGACAGAAATGTTAAGCTGTTTAGCTAACCCTAGCCAACATTTTTTTTTTCCAGGAAAATACATATTCTCACTCAACATCATGTTTAGAAGTGTTCTGTTTAATATCTAGTTCCAAGATATTAAAAACAACAACAAAAAAAGAAAGAAAAAATGTGGAATTCAGTTTTAAGTTACTACCCTAAACAGAATAAATGGCCTGTAGAGCAGATAAAAAGTAGTATTAGTCAAAATTGATTTGCAAGGTAAGGTATCTTTCCATTGATAGCCCATAGGGCTATATTTTGCCACTTGACAAGAGATTTTATTTTAAACATAGACATTACAACAGCAATGTAATATGTGGTCTATGTAAAAACAAGCAAAAAACACCCCCCCACACTCCCCAAGCATGTGGTTCACGTGCAGATGCAGAGAAAGGATTAAACAGACTCTCCAGAGGCCATTAGGATGCAGAAGTTCTATCAAAATTATTCCCTCAGCTTTCTCAGAAGTCTGGCCACCCAAACTTGTGCTCATCTTCAGTTAAAGAGGAGTCAGTCCCAAGCAGCAGCAACTACATTAAATTCCACTGTTGAAACATGCAGCTAACATGAAACCTGCTATAAGAAGTATTAAACACATCACATGAAGTCAGATTTCAAGATGAATGATATCCCTGAACTCAGCTCACTGCACACTCAACACAGACAGCACTACATAGGTAAAGGTGTTGAAATCATTAAATCAGATCACAAAATTTGCCATAGGTAACTTTTATCTGTTGCAGACAAGTTTTTAGAGTTACTCCAAAGCACACATTTATTAGATTTTAAACTGCATGACAATTTTGTCTAGTTTTCTTTTTATAAGAATACTTTTCAAAGTCATCCTCAATCTAAAACTGGTATTTCATACAGTATAAGAAATGCTGTTGTAGAATAAATAAGATGAGGCAGTTGCAAAATTAATATGCACACAGATTAATAATAAGAAAGTTTAGGTAGTCTAGCTTCTAGTGACCTATTGAAAACTTACTTGAACTAAATTCTACTGTTTGAAAGAAAAGACTCTCCCTAAGGAAAACAAACAAAAAATCTACCCCGTCCTGTCCACATTTCCCAATCTAATTTTTGTAACATGTTTTAGTATTGAATCTATCAAGCCAAAATATCTCCTAATTGAACCTTTCTTGGAGAACATTTGATAAAAGCAGAAAACTCAGCTATAATGTATTATGCAAGAGATACAACATAACTGAAAATCAGCAACATGGAATGTACTTTCAGATTTGTGCAGAGTAACAGGTATTTACATGTTCAGGGTAGTTAACTGTCCATTGTGGATTATTTATCTTCTGTATAAATTAGAAAACTATGAAAAGTCAGAACTGGGAAGACAGAAATTCCCATTATCTTTTAAAGTTCAAGATATCTTTGCAGCACTTCCTTTAGACAATAGCATACTGCTCATATAAAAGGTCTCTTATCCTATAGAAGTCGTGACAGAGGCAGCCTTCCAACCCAATGCGTCCTGTTTCAGTCTGAAACAGAAGACAAATTTCAATTGATTATGTCAATGAGATGCTTAATTTTCACTTAGAATATGCAATGAACTATTTACTGAGGAGTTGAAGACACAGAACACCTACCCTGCGAACAGCCACCAGGTTGTTGCACACGAGCACCCCTCCTACAAACTCGGCCTGAATACCTTCCCGCAGGAGAACTTGCTTGAAGTCAGACAGCCTTGGCTCGTTCATAAACACAGACTGATGACCAGGCACCTTGAAACAAGGCACACACTCTTAAGCATTCTGCTTCGAGCTTACACTGCTCCAGTTTGCCTCATTATTCAGTTAGTAACAACATGGCCCATGGACAGGCTATGACAGGGTCGTAAGTTACAGAATTAGTTCCCTTTCTGTCACTTGCAGCAAGATTTGCAGAATAGGAAGGTCTTAGAAGTCATTAAGCAAGAAAGAGGTTTTCTCCCATGTTCATGCTCAAGACAACTGTTAAGTTGTCCCTGAAGATCTCTGCTGTGAGCCACAACAGACACAGGGACAGAGCTGCAGCAAACACTGTTGCTGGCAGTACATATTGCCAGGGCCCTTGTCCTAAGCCAGAGCAGCCTTTACAGCTCTTAAATTTATCAAGCTGCTAAAACAGGCTACAATTCAGGGTATGCAAGAGTGTCTTCAAGTAATAACACAATGAGGAGGCATTTTTATTATATTCACACATGCACAATATTTTCATTTAAGCATAGATGAAAAAGATTAAAGGAACTATAGCCACTATACAGAAGCAGATAAACATGTTTCTCAAAGATTGGTATTATTAATTACAATAAATGAGGCTTTTTTTTTTTTTTAACAGTATCAAGAAACCATGCCAAAATCCAGGAGAAACTTAAGCACCAACTGGCTTCCATTAACTATGATCTTATAGCCACAACTAGATGGCAATTGTATTATGCTAGGCACTAGTAATAGACACCAAAGAATCTTCACTACAAAAAGCTTAAGTTTTGCACACAGAACAGTAGCATCTTTAAAGAAAGAAGCACCAGAAAGAAATCTGAACACAAGAGTCAAAAAAAATCCACACCAGGAATGTTTCTGTACCTCATGAGGTGGCAGAGGCTCCAAAGTAGGAATGATTTCACTCTCCTCACACATTTCCTTATCATCATCTCCAAACAGGCTTTTCATGGCCTTCTGCTGTGCAATGACACTGGAGTCTGCAGAAGGAATGTCCACCTGCATCTCTAAGTCTTCATCTTCCCTCAGCTCCCCCTCTTCCAAAATAACTCCGGTGTCCACTTTGGAAACCCGCATGTCCAAGACACCGTCTATCCAAGCCAGCTCGGCATCTTTGGCTTTGCAGAACTGAAGGGAGCTCACTAGGGAATCTTTTAACCTGACCTAGATTGGACAAAAGTAAAAACATGGTTAATTTCACAGGAAATGCAACATATTTCACAGAGTCCTCACTTCAGGTTTTAAAAATAAGGAGTTTTCCTCTCATAGTCTTTCTGGACACCTTTACTTCACAGTCCTTTAGGGAAGCAAAGGAGGGAAGCAGTATTATCACAGAAAGATGTTAAATGCTTACAAATTATGATGTATGCAGCGACCATCTTGCCACTTAAAAAAAATAGTAACTTTTTGGATGCTACTTAAATTAAAAGAGCTTTCACAACTACCAGGTTGAGTCAAACCGACAGTGAGAGCAATCCTTTTAAAATCATCTAAAATACTTTTCTTGTGGCCAACGAGTTCCTCAGTTGGCCTTTTCAAGCTTAAGGGAAACTTTTTTGAATGGATTCAGGTGAGTGAACAGCAACTCTAAATTGTAAATCTATACGCAAGTGGTAATTAATATTTTATTGCAAGAAAGGATTTTGTGAAATTCAGATTGTGACTAACACATTAGTTTACTCTCCCTTACCTGGGAAATATTAAGTTTTTAATCCATTAGGGGAAATCCCACTCTGCAAGAGCATTATCCACATGAGACTGTGTGACTGTGATAGCAGCATAAGGGCCATAACTGTATGAAGGACATTGTCGCTTATAAAGCTTTACCCTTGCTGCACAGGCCACTCAGAAGACACTGATATTTCTGAGGTCCCAAGCTTTTTCCTAATTCAATGTCTCCAAACTACTTCATTCACTCAGGAAAAAAAATATATAAATATGAAAGAGAAAAAATTATTGTAGGCAGAAGGTTTTTATTTTTGTAAAGAGAAAACTGTATCTATCAAAATTCTTTCCAGAGAAGTGTTTTGCAAAAAAAAAATTACCTGTCACTTCTAAATAAACTAAAAGCTTAAGCTTAAAAAAAAAAATACAGAAAACACTGTTTTGAGAAAGGTTCTTCTTGAGATTCCACAACCTTAAAATGCAGTTAGCACATACTGTTTCAAATATAAGCATTAGAAATCTATTAAGAATTCAGTAAAGCAAACTGATATTCCCACAGACTTTTAAACAAGTAGAAGTTTCTAATATGTTACCTGGTAGATATGAGTTTCACTAGTTGCATCTACAGTTTCATGCAGCTTGGGCATGTAAACTTTAATATCTTTTCCACCAAAAGCTCTGCAACACTCTGCAAGATCCAGACTGGCTTCAGGTGGTCCATGGACAATGATCAGTTGTCTCGGTTTCATTTGGTTAATAATTTTTTTAATTGAGTCACCATCTGAACGTCCTTCATAGTCAATATAGGTAACTCTAGCTCTAGTTTCAATTAAAAAAAAATAAAGTTAAAGAAATGTAAGGTACTTTGAGATATTTAAAATGGAATAAACAAAAGGTGCCAGCACAAGATATATTTCACAGTTGATCAGTCACCATAGATCAATAGAGATAAAATACAGCATTGTCAAATATCAGCATGTGTGTATAGCTTAATACTACAAATTCCCCGAAGCACTTAAAGTTCTCTAAAACATGACAGAAGTGTAGACTGTATCTGAACAAGTCTGGTTTTTTTTCTAGAAATACATCTGCACATTACATAACAATACATTTAACTGACATGTACGCTGCATTGGTTGCCTTGTCTCCCACCTTCCCACTTGTCCCCAACATACAGCCCAAAAGCATAAAAAAGGGCAAAACAAAGCAAACAAAAAACAACAAGCAAAAGAAGTTTGAAGACAGGGACAAGCTTGAGCTGGTTTCAACCCACATATTCCCTCTGAGCAGCTGGCAACGCCCAGCACCATGAGCGTGAGCACATCAGGGCCAAGCAATGGAGATCCCTTTGCACTACGACTGAACTGCATATTGAAATTGATACATTTTGCTGAGCATAACTTACATTTGCCTTGTGATTTCAGTACACTCTATCACTCTCCTAAATCACAAGTTCTAAGGAACAAATATCTTCAAATAAGTAAATCTTGTATTATACGACACCTTCCACACATGCAACACCTAAAAACTGCAGACTAACACTGGAGGAGAGACAAAGCAACTGAAGCCTAGTTCCAATGCCCTTGCCTTCCCACCAGCACCCCCTTACCTACGAGTTACTTAAATCAAGAACACAGCTACTCACTTGATTTCCATGGACTCTGTTGCTGAAATACATTTGGTAGGAACATCTGATAAATCCTGGTCCACAGGTTCTTCTCCATTCGTCAAACCAGACTCTAATTTGCTTTTTTCTTCCTCTGTTGCTTGAAGTTCTGGAACCAGAAAATCCTCTGGTCTAAAGAATAAGAAAAGTTTGGTTTTTGAATTGTCTTACAGTAGCACCCAAGGACCACATATTATAGAAGCAACGTCTACTGTATTACTACTGACATGCTTTATAAATCAGTGCCAGTAATAGTATCGCATATGCCTTCGCTGCATCCATATTTAAATAGAGATCACTGAGAAAAGATCACTTTGTATTTTAGAATATTTAGGAATTCCAAAATAGAATTGCAGAATACTAGCAAATGGAAAGACTTTATCAAGCATTATTTCAAATAGAGCAAATACCACTAAGTTTTCTTAGGATAAATTATGTTTCTTCCTCTTGTAATACCTTGTACCTATAGTTTTCATCAATTCATAATAAAAACAAGAATAAATCAGGTTCAAAAGTGTATTTTTATCTTCCCTTGTAAAATAAAAACCATGATTGTCCTTAAATGGGGCACATTCTAAAAGGGCCAAGGACCAGCACTGTGCAGTTTCAATGCTATCACAAGCCTCCCATGAAGCTTAGTGCAAACTACCTTTTCAGTTACCACATCTAAAAGCAGGTAATAGCAAAGCACAAATAGCACTGATTTTTTTAAGTTTTCACTTTTGAACTGTAACTACTCTGTCAGTAAGCATTACTGTTTCCCCCCTCCCCCACACATACTTGATAATCTCTCCGTATTCATCCCATTTAATTCTTTCCTCAGGAGCTGGAAACATCGGATAAGACTTCTTTGCCTGTTTGAAGAAACTTCCTTTCCGGTTACCTTCCCCTTTCATCATTAAATCATGTTTGGTCTTATGCACAGTTGGCTGATCAACATCCTCTTCAGCATCACTCTCATCGCTGGAATCTATATCTGCCCTGAAACGTCAAAAAATAGCATTTTATTTTTTCTTTGGGTTTAATATTAGATAAACACACGGAATGGGAAATAACAACCCACAGATCACCAGATATTTTCAGTAGGATAAAGACAGTTTATATATCTGATAAAATCCTCACAGCCTAATAGCAGACAAAACAGACTGGCTCATCATAGCATCTCAAGTCAATCATCCAAAACTCCTGAATGCCCTCAGATGAGCCTTTCAAAAATAGATATTGTAGTTGTATTCAACTGTCCATAGTTGAACTCATCCCTGTTCAATATTCATCTCTGTCTTCAGCTGAACCACCATGTTGATCACAAATCTCAACTCTGATAATAAAGGCAGAATGCAGCAACAGGCAGCAAACTTACTCTTTGGACTGTTCCAACTTCTTAGCTGCTTCTTTCTTTAGTTTCTCCTTTTCTAGGTATTCTTCAAGTTCTTTTCCCTCCAATTTGACACGTTTTCTCAACTACAGAATCAACAATATTATTTTGAGTGACACAGCTGTAATACTTTTCCTACGTACTGCTGATAAGGTAAGTACTAAGACTAAGTACATGTTTTTCACATACAAGATTATGCAGACTTATGCACTTTGGCATGGTGACAGCATAATAACCTTCAAAGACCTCAAAGGAGAATTCCTAAGGAAAAAATGGAATGCTAAAAGTGTTAAAATCAAGCAATTTACAAAAATCCCTCAAATAAAACTCTTTAGCATTCATCTCTGTTTCAATAACTGAAAGAGGCTAAGCTAAAGTTGCACTCCCAGATAAGCAGTGCTTTGGCACTCTGATTGTGTCACCAAAGACAAACAGTTTGGCAAACTTTGGACTAGCTGGCAAAGAAATAGGAAGTTGCTTATTTACTGCAAGTCAGATCAGAGACTAGGTCACTATGTATACTGCTGGATCCCAGTAAGAATATATGCACTGCAATCTTATGTTTTACTCCAAAATAAATAACTGCATTGTCAGGAATGAAGTGACCACGGAGACCAAAAAGTTGCACAAGCCCATAGATTAACAAGGGGGTATCAGACATCAGTAGGCACAAGAAAAAAAAAAAAAAAAAAAGAAAAATTGTTAGTCATGCTATTTGTATTCTTTTTATTTCTAGCTTTCATTTAGTTTTCTAATTATGGTGATTCCATATTTTACTCTTGATTTGATTTCTCCCCTCAACACATGAAACAGATGATTTTTCAGCAGGAATCATCATACAATGCTATCTGCATGTCAGTTGCAAGCAGAGTTCTTTCTATTATAACAAAAAGATACAAAAGAGTTCTCTCAGTACAAAGTATTTTAAGACACTGAGATGAGCATCAAACTGGAGCCACATCACCAAAAGACATTTTACAAGTTTCTTAATGCAAGTACTATTTTTACATAAATTTACCCACAATTGGTTGAATAAGCAATATATTGATTTAAGATGTCCATTTGCCACTAGAAGTGTTTTCAGTAGGTCAAAAATTTGAAAATAAAACTAAATTTAGTCTTGATCATATTCCCCAGATTTTTCATATAAAAAAGTTCAAATTATAAAGAGAACTCTTACCTCAATGTCTATGACTTTTTCAGAAGGATTATCAATCAGAAACCGCGCTAATGTTCCAGGTGTAGTGCGGTAAGTTAAAATAATAGAGTTTTTAGAATCCTGGCACCACTGAATGAAGAGATCTCTAGAAAAGCCACATTCTAAATCAGGTTGACTAGCAAGAACAACTTTTGGACTAGGCACTCGAGCCAAATCAGACAGGCTGTGACATAAGGAGAGGTGACGGAACTGAAAGGGATTGTTTCTCTTGTCTTCAAAGCACCTCATCAGTTTGTCGCTCATCCATTCAACCTAAAATGTATTAAAAACAAAGTTAGCTATAGGAATATAAATTCTAAACTGATGCACAAACCCAGTATTAAGTAACAGAAGGCACTATGCACGTGTTTACATAAATGTTTCTGACATACTGAGAAAGGGTGACCAATGTACTGCTATCTGTGCTGCTGCTTTTAGTATCTGCAGCTATGCTGACGAGGCTCGTGATGAAACAAAAGGAGAAATCCGTATGCAGAAGCATGTCCAGAGCTATGCTTTAACTCTGGCTACTTGATCTGAAGATGAACACCCATATACACATTCAAGATAGAAAAACAAAACCATGTACCTAGTCAAAATTTTATTTTTTTCAAAATTACAAAACTAACCTGTGATTTAGAGAATTCCACTACATTGTAGCTGACATTATTCAAAAGTGCTAGGGAGTAGACTCCTAATCCTGCATCTTTCGTTCTCCATATCTGATCAAGAAGCTGAGCAAGTTCCAGAACTCTGCCTGCTGTGTCCACAGCTATTAATACATTTCCATCACCTCGTAATGTCTCCAAAACATTAGCTGAAAAGGGAAAGCAAACAAAGGAAAAGAGCTTTTACTCTGAATCATAATTAATACAGTGTTTCACTATAATCCAATAGCAACCACAGTCAAAAGCAAACTGAACTCAAATACATTAAACTTGAGATCTCAGAGCTGCAATACTGTTTTTTAAATTTTCTCTTCCTGATTTTTAATAATATGATGAAAAAAAGTCATTTAAAATCTCTAAAGGGATCAAGCACTATTACACTAAAATATACAGTTTTCAAATAAAGTCAAAGAGATAATGCAGATCATTGTTCTTAGGAAAATTTTATGTTATCACAGAGTTAGTACTGGAAGAAAAGAGTAACTCAAGGTTAAATTTTAATGAAGAACCTTAACTTGGATGCTGAGGAACTGATTATAGGAAAAAAATATGAAGGTTAACAAAACACATTGATTATTTTGAACCCCAAAGAGAATACATACTCAGTAGCTGTTCATCTCTTTGCTTCCTCCTAGGTTGGACATAAGTAGCATTAAATGAATCTGTAATAAGCAACGAAGGTCTGCTCAGCATTTCCAAGGAACATCCATTCAGGTGGCTGTGGATAAAGACCAAACCTCACTTTTTTGCATTTTATAAGGGAAATGGAGAGCTAACTTCTAAAGGTTTACATGTACAGAAATCATACTCAGTTGCTGAAGATTCTTGCAAATGAAGGAAAGAACTACTTAAAGAAAAGACTTCAGGTCAAGAATAGAGGATGTTCAAGAAAAGTCAAAGCCTAATTAAATACATAATTGGAAAGAGATTAATTCCTATCACAGATACCATCTTTGTTAAATCAGGTACAAGAAAGAACAGTGACAGTTTCAGTTTTTTTTCTACCTTCTGTCTCATTCACTTTAAGTCTTAAACTAAAGCTTTGAAAGCTTTAGTTTGAAAATGAAAGCTTTTTTTAGTCTTAAACTGAACTTCATAAAAAATTATTAATGTCAACCATAAAAACTATCTTATTTGAATATTTATTTTCCAGGTCTTTTACCATCTACCTCTTAAATAAAGATGTTTATTTATGGCATGAGACGTTTCATGCAAGTCTTGTCTCAGGTAGAAAATGTGCATTTTCTCCCCACTAAAAAAAATAATAATAATTAAAAACATAAAGGTTCCCAGATCTAAAGACCAAGTAGTTCTGTAGACAATTTTGTCTATTAAAAATTATTGCATGTTTTATATTCATTAGGACTTCTTCCTAAATGGCAAATGCTGCGTCCCACCCTTAAACATAATTATGATACATTAATGTGATCTGAATTCAAATCCAAAAAAAAAAAAAAACAAAAAACCACCAAAACACCACACACACAGGTGTTTTAATACACAGCAGAAAACTTTTGTATTGTTGTTGTTTCCTTTCTTTAAAAGTGAGATATTCTTTTTTTCAAACAGCAAGAAAAAAGTTCCCTGCTTCAAACATACAAATAAACAAATCTGAGGGGAATGAATAAACCTAAAGTTGATGTGTAAAGCTGATTAAGCAAATTAAGTTGAACAAATATAGACAATAGTGGTCTTAAGATGCTTGGAAAAGACTGCTACTTCCAAAACTATTTATCATGCACTGATTCCGCACACCTAGAACGACAGGCAAGAAACAGACTTGACAATTTTGAACATACATCTCCCTCTTGTGGTTGAAATCGACTGCATAAACAATTTCCTCCTCTCCATCTTTGACAATCTTCCAGATTGTGCCTCCTATCATGTGACCAGCTGGCAACGGCGTGATTGACAGACCATGGCCTTTGCCTGCAAAGAAACGTCATTTTAAAAACTTTCAGTTCCAGGTATACATATTAAAATTCACTATTCTAAATAAAATACAGTAATTTTAAAAACTGAATACTGAAGTTATCTGCATTATTTGAATAATAATAATGAATAAAATAAATAATTTGAATTAAAAATTCAAGAGAAGTGTGTAAATTGGTAAGTAATATTGATAAGTAATCTATCTCTCCTTCACATCTAACCAACAACTCCATAGAGCTGAAATTTATTTTGCAATTCACTTCTACTCTGCCTCCAGTAAAAAAAAAAACTAAAGTAAAAAATCACTTCTTTCCCCGACTTTGCCAGTTCAGAGGCAGAGCATTCTAGCTGCTGTAAACATGCACCTAAGCCACAGGGAGCTCCGTAACAAGCATAAAATACCCAAGTAAGGGCACCCGTGGGCCTCGTAGGTCTCTCTTGTACAGGGGAGTGCAGAGGCCCAGCAGGTCTCTCTTCTGCACAACCTAGAATATCTACTCATGGCCCAGGTACTTATAAAAACACACGGAAATTAGACTGGAAATTCACCTCAACACAAACACATACAGAAACTGCAAAGGGTTCCAGGAAGGGAGTCTGTGACAGGCTGCAGCACAAGGCAGGAATGACAAGGCTTTTCAGCACCTGGTGACTTCTTTAAAGCCCTGCTGCTCCTTGTAAATAGTGCTAAACTAGATGTTTGGGAACATCAGACTAGATGATCCATGACAAATGCTCACTGTCACTGCTGTATTCCATTGCACAAATGCACACAGCTTTGGCAAAAAATAAAACATGTGTTACCTTCTTTGATAATTTATCAAGTCTGAGTCACTTCAATTAAATATGGAAGGAGTGAGGTGTTACAGAATAGGAGTTCACTAAACCCCTTATAGACTGTAAAAAACTATCAAAATGGACAGAACCCTACTTTAAAGTTAATATCTGTAGAAAGGGTCAGCAGCCTTTAAATTGGAAAATAATCTTTTTTTTTTTTTTAAAAAAAATCTTTCCATATTATAGATATTTTAGCAAATAACATTCAGGAACTAGGAGACGATGCAACTCTGCCAAGCTACTGGCAATCAGGCTGCATGATTTGTGCAAGACCAGTACTTCTATTTCATTTGGATCTTCAAACTCAGCAAGAGTAAGAAGCAGCTCATTCTCAGAAGGCCACAGTTCTCAACATTAAGCCATACTCAGTACCATGCAAAGTCTGCCAAGATCTCCTTGTTAAACTGCCCAGACACTTCAAGTGGGTCACCTATTCATCCTCCAGAAAGTCTTTCCCTTAGTAAAGTTGTACCTACAACTTGGCATGAGTGAATGCTTAAGAGACATAAGCAAATTCCAAGAAAAGTTTGAAAAACATAAAAGGAAAACAAATGCCTGAACTGGATTTGGCAGAGTCAAACTCTGCCAAGTGAGGAAATTAGTGAAGAGTGAGTCTTCTCCTTGCTAATTTAAGAGGAAATTCTACCCATTTCCAAATACAAATACTGAGGCAGATCATCAGCTGATACAGAGCAACACAGGCCTACTTTAGAAGGTTGTGTTCAAGGCATGAATGCAGAGACCTAATCCTTCCTAAAAAGTTACCTTAATTCGCAGTGAAATGCAACTGAGCCATTAGAAGATAAGACATTTATCGAAACGTTTGCTGGCAGAAAAGTTTTACCTTTCAAGTTGACAATCTGAGAAAACTTCAGCTGTTGTATTTTGTCAAAGGCTGCATCTACATCATCCAATGTAAAGAGAGTGAAGTCTTCTGTATTATGGCGAGACTAAAATAAATTAAAAAATCAAGGACATTCAAGAAGCTGAGCGTTCTACCGTATCAGAGGGTGCCTGAAAATATCAATGCAAGCCTACCTGATAGAGATCATACATAAACATCTGTCCCATTTTATATACGGGAATGGTTGCATAAATGGCACAGTTTAAGCCCATTTTTCCAACTGCATATGGAAGTGCACCGAGATGTAGGGGGTCAGGATGAGAAAGAAGAACAGCATCGACCTGGTGTACATGTCTGCAAAAACAAAACAACAAAAAAAGCTAGTGAAAAGATGGTCTGCACTGTATTCTAGACTTCTTCTCACAACCATTCTGAAAGGAAGAGCAAAACCTACATGCCAAATCACAAAAGATAAATCCTTCCACATCAAGAATAACATCATAATTAAAAAGCTTACAAATATTTTCAGACATTCAAGTAACAAATTTGCATTCAGAAAATGTAACTATAGGAACACATGGAATACATAGGAACTCTGGAAAGTAAATTCCGAATATATCAACATTACAAAGTATACCAACAGAGGGGTCAAAAATATTTCCAGTGCAAAGCCATGTTACAAACTGTTCATATACCAAAAATAGGTTATACATTAATCCAAAACAGACTATAGCTGTTATTCAGATAAGGTTTGAGTCCTTTCCCTTGGTATTGCTTAATGTGCCATGCACTGATACAAATTAAATCAAAATGTTTCTTTTAACTTAGTCAACTGAAGCTTCACTGTCCAGCTTCTGGATCCCCTCACTAACCACAGACATATGCAACATTCTGGAGGGACATTCTTCTTGAAAAGGAGATTTGGTTTAATTGCTTCTAAGGGTAAGTCACTTAACAAAACTTTAGAAGTTATCCTTAACACAGATAATCCTCAGTTAAAAGACAAGTATGTTAATGCCAAGAAAAGTAAGCCTAAAAAGAGCATCAGAAGCCTCAGTTTCTTTCAGGAATCTCCATGTTGCAGACTTAATTCTGCAATCAATATGTGCATCAGGAAATTCCCCCACTGTGAACCTGCAGAAGCTCAGTACAAACTCCAGATGTGTTTATTTCTCTGCAGACCCGGGAACACTAACATAATCTTTTCTTCAACAATCCATTTAAGCTTGAAACAGAAGGCAAAAGACAAAGCACATTACCTTAATTTTTTTAATGCAAAGACACTTAAACTTAGTTAATTGTTCTGTATCAGTTTAGAACCAAGCTCTGTTTCCCAAAAGCTCTGTTCAGTGTTTTACGCATGAAAAAAAGATCTAAACCAAACCAAACTCAAAAGCTTGAGAATTTGAGTAACTTTGTGCCATGTTAACTCACAAGAAAAAGAAAAGTGTTTTTTACTGAAAATACGTTAGCACTCATTTAAAATTGAACGATATCCTCAAATAAAAAGAACTCTTTGAGGATTTAACAGTGTCATATATACAAAAACTTAACATATATACTTGAAAAACTTAAGAACAATGCTTTAAAAAAAAAATGAAGTAAAAAACCCACCACACACACACACACCAACACCTACTTACTTCCTGAGTGAATCAATAACATCCATGGAAAAGTTCTCATCCCAGCCACAGTCCAGCAGGAAGCGAAACTCATCCACCTGCAGCAGGTAGCAGAGGGCAGACTCCTCCTGCACGCCGCACAGCGTGGTCAGCTTGATGATCGACGTCATTTTGGTCTCCCAGGGGCTTGGTCTCCAGAAGAACTATTCTGGATGGGAGAAGAAAGCAAAAGTTTCACTAGCTAATCCAAGGGAAAAGA
>JAUBOD010000445.1:7277538-7288582 GCA_032353885.1 Nothura maculosa
CCTGCGGCGGCAGCGGCGCGGCCGCCATGGCTGTAGCCTGAAGGGCAGCGGTGCCCAGGGCCTCGGCGTGGGCGGCGCGGCCTGGCCGGATCGTTCCGTTAACTCCCCATGGGAGTTAACATAGGGAGCGTCCCCCCGCCTCGTCCGTCGGGCTAAAATCCCCAGTCCCGGCGGCAGAGCGAGGGCTCTTCCCGAGCGTGCATCCTGCAGGGAGCCTCTGAGGACCCTCGTGCCTGTGTTACCCCGTGGATAACGTTATCCCGGTGTGCGGCACGGAGGGCCCCGCGTTGTGTCCCTCGGTAACTCGGCCTTGTGGCGCTTCTCCTTGCAGCAGCCATGGTGAATTTGGTGCAGGCCGTGCGCACCCACTGGGTGCACGTGCTCGTGCCCCTGGGCTTCGTGGTGGGCTGCTACTTGGACAGAGTGAACGACGAGAAGCTGTCGGCCTTCCGGAACAAGAGCTTGCTCTACAGAAGGTCTGGTTGCGATGCCCTTTTGTTGTCTATCTGTGCATGTTATTTTACAAAGCAGACTTCAGAAGTGCTTCTCTGTACCCTTTGACAGCCTTAAGTATATAAACATATATATAAAACTAACCCTCTCCAGGTATTAAGGGGAAGAAATCCATAAAAGTATCAATGAACCGTTGTTAAAGGTTTCAGGACATAAACGCTTACAGAAAATCTGGGGTGTAGGCCCCATCTTCGTGCTGTTAGTCTTGAAAAAAGTTTACAAAGTTCTGTGTGTTTGACCAGGTAGTTGGAATAATTAATTTAAAATAAACTATTTTTAGATAAATGTTCTTGAAAGCAAGGTAAATAAATAGAAGGATTAGTAGACATTAAGACACTTTGAATAGACTTAGCTCATCTAACACATTCTTACTAAAAGAATGTGTTAGATGAGCTCAAAAATGTAAAGTAAATGGAAGCTTAATATGCAGATAAATAAGAAGCATTTCTAGGAAAAAAATCTTCAAAAACAGATAGAACTTTTACTGGCATTATACTTCACCTTTTGCACTGTGATTACCATAGAATTACATGGGATTATCATGGGCAACTTAGTTGTCACTGTACAGGAGTTGTCCCTGTTTAGCACAGGTCCTTTTAAAATAGAAACAACACTGTTTGCAGTACTACTAATAAAAAAAAATCCTGAAAGATACAAGATACCTCTTGAAACGTAAGTGTAAACTGTGTTTTTAAGCAGATGGTGTAAGATAGGATTTTCTTATACCTTAGACTTGGAAAAAGGACATGAAAAGGGGAGAATCTCCAAGCCATTCTTCTTGCCTGTCCTTTTCCTAAGTCTTTCTGAAATAGAGCACCCGAGCTCTGACAATGTTTACATAACAGAATAATGTTAAATGTGATAAATGGGGTCAGAACTGTAAATATATAATAATTTAATAGTAACTTTCTAAGTTGGGAAGGTAGTCTATAGAATTGAAATTACTTATTCTCCTTGTCTTGATGGTTCTGCAGGTGGGGAAATGCAACCTTTTGCATTTTATTATTTGTATATTGAAAATCAAAGTGACCTTTTTTAGCTTCTGTTTAGTTTTCCATTTAAATGAATGAATTGAAGTGAAAGAGGAAAAGGAATGTATTTTCACTTTGGTAGAAAAGGCTTTAGCTTTCCAATGGTTGTTAATTATATTAATTGCTGTCAAATGCTTAATCACAAAATGTGCAAATGTTATTTTGTTTCTAACACTTCAGCAGAAGTACATAGTGTTTGTTTGTTTTTCCTTTGATTTTAACTTTCTCAAAATTATGGCTTAAGTTTAAAAAATGTGACAACATATTTTAGCATATAAGTACTTTCATAAATCTCATTTAAATAATTATATTTTTAGAAATAACCCAGCATCTGTATTTAAAATGTTTAATGTTAGCAGCTGCAGTGTCTTTACTGGGCATGTGACCATAGCCCATGTTGTGAGCTTGCTGGCTCACTTGTTAGGGAGAATTGAAATAAGTTAATATTTGCTTCATCTAGATCTGATCTCTTCAATCTGGGTAAGGTAGAGTTAATTAAAATACATAAAAAAAACCATTCTGCATAGCTAGTAATTCTAATCTATCACAGATTGTAAGAAAAGCAAGAATGTTGGCATATAAGGTATGCAAGTGACTTTTTTACTTGGGCTTCACCTGGGGTAATTTTGAGTAAGAAAGTAAGGGCAGAGCACTGTTCATGCCACTGTTAGGTTAGCACTTGCCTCCCTGCAATTACTGGTTAAGGTGCATGGGCATCTCAGTAGGTTGCAAGAACTTCTGGCTTTTCACCTGATTTTCTTTCTATTAAACTTATATTTTTTCCCTCTTCAAAATAAGTAGGTATTCCATTATGCAGAAAAATCATTAACTTATTAGACATTACCTGTTCCATGCCCCCACTTAAACTAATTGGACTCCATTTTTGGAAGCTTTTTAAAGAAAAAGAGAAAACTTAATTCATAATGGGGAAAAAAATGACAACACTTTGAAGGAGAGTAAAATGTATTAATTATGCTCCATATAAATCTCAATCACTGTTTCTGTAGCCTTAAATATTTATATGAAGGTCTTCTGTTTTAATTAAAACTTGCATTTATTAGTAAGTATTCTATAGAAATTATCCTAATTTCATTCTCCTTTCTACACAGAGAACTGAAACCTGGTGAAGAAACTACGTGGAAATAGAAGCTGATGATGAAATGGGAAAAAGCTTCGCTTGATTAATCAACTTACATAATAACTGCAAAGAATGGAGTGATGGTTTTTATTCTTGAGAGAACATATAAGCTACAGAAGGGAACACCTGGGATTCATCTCTGTAGTTTAATTTTCAGTCCTCCAATTTGAAAGATAATTACGTGACTAGTAAATGTCCTGTTCAGAAATCTTAGACTCCAGGTCATATTCTGAAAAGAGGAAAACATAAATAAAGAAAAACTATGAAAAAAAAAAGTTGTTATTAATCTATACGGTGTTTAAGTATTTATAGTTCATAGTGAGACAGTGCTTGAAGAGTGCATGTATTTAATGTATATGCAAAATGCAGTGGAAAATGCCTACTATGTTTCTAGTAGCACTGAACCGCTTTCTCTTTAGATTTCCACTTAGATGTGTTGCTTTGGGATGTCGGCAGTGGCGGCACAGTAGCTTTGTGGTAGTGACGAGAGCGGGAAAGAGGCGAGGATTGGCAGGCGGTAAGAGCGGCGGTGGAACCGGCTCCCGGGGCGCTTCCTGACTCTCCTTATCCAGGGAATTGGAGCTGCCGGGGAGCGGCGGCTCCGCCCTCCCGGCCGCCAGGGGGCGCCGTCGGGGCGGGGCCGCGGGAGGGCCGGGCAGCTCCGCGCCGATTGGCCGCGGGGCGCGGGCGTTGATTGGCCGCGGCGGGTCACGTGCGGCGGAGGGCGCTGGCCGTCCACAATAAACATGGAGTCCATCTTCCACGAGCGGGTGAGTGAGCGGCCGTTTTGGCCTCGTTCCACCCGCAGCCTCCGGGCTGTTGGGCGCCCTCTCGGCGGGGCTGCGAGCCTGGCGCTGGCCGCGGGGCGCTGGAGATGCTGCCCGGCGGGCGGGGAGCCTGCGGCGCGGCGCTTCCTCCCTCCCTCCTTCTCGCGCGGTGACTTCCCTTTTCGCGCCGCTGGAGAGGGGCCTCGGCCCGGGCAGCGCCGAGAGGCCGGACTTCCTTCCCGCTGTGCGGGTTTCCTGGCCGAGACCCGGCTGCGAGGGGCAGCGCGGCCGGGCCCCTCCCCGGCCCTTCCTCTGGGCATATCCCCGCACTTCCCTTGGCTGGGCTGGGCTGCGCCTTGCGCAGGGAAAGGCCGGGCTGTTAAGGAAGCCCTAATGTGTGTGTAGGGTGCGGTGTGCCCAGGGTGCTGTGTGCCCGGCACCTCTTCCTTTAGGAGAGGAGCTGCTCCTGTGAACGTAGGGCTTGTCTGGTTTCCCAGGTCACGGCCAGAGGTGCCTCGGTGCTGTTGTGGTACTGCTCCTTGCTTCCTGGGTATTGCCTCGGTCTCAATGTCTCTATTATGTTAAAATAATGCTAGCTCTTATAAACCATTCCCAAGCAAGAGAGCTGATTAGCTTTATAAAGGAAGCTTCAATGTCCTGAAATTCATAGAGCCTTTTCTAGCCCGGCTTGGGATCCTCCGAGCAGCAGCTGTTTAATACAAGTGCCCACGGAGCTCTGCTCCCCAGCCCCAGCCGTTCCAGCAGCTGCGGCCCTGCCCTTGCCTTGTCCACGTGTGAAAATAACAAGTTCTAAACAAGGGTACTTTTCTGTCGTGTAGTCTAACCTGTTACATGAGGAAATAGTAACTTAATTTCTGAGCAAGTTGCTTTATTGTTTTAGAATAAAGAATCATTTAAAAATGATAGCATATAACAGCTGAAGCTGCAAATTAACTGCATTCATAGTTGCTCCAGATTCTTATTGTGAGGTGGGATTTTTTTTTTCTTTGGTTAGTTTTAGTGTTTTGGGGGCTTCTTGAATGTGATGTAATTATGCTTTACTAAGGTTATTGGGCACTTGTTAAGGTGCCTGACTTTTAAAAATACTTGGTACTCAAATTAATTGTTATTCTAGGAAAAAAAATAGACTCAACTGCTGTGTCTTTTTTTTTCCCCCCCCCTTGGGAAAGATATTGCATGTGCTTGGGTAGTCTGGTATGACTAACAGAAGGGTCCATGTGGTCCTCAAGGGCCGGGGGATGGTGGAGAGCCCAGAGGATCTGGCTGGGGAGGAAAGGGGCTAAGTGGCCTGTGGAGATGGATGTTTCTGAAGTCCATTTGGGTCCCAGCTGTGCAGCTGGTCTGGCCATAACTCATTGCCAAGTTGAATGATGAAGCCCCAGGAAAACTTGCAATCTGGAGGAAAGGAATTTTTTTGAGATTCCTACTTTAGAGGAAGAGCCATGGCAGATTTGTGCATGTGGTTTTATGAGGCTGTCATTAGAAGTTTGAAGAATGCTCTTGGGGTTTGAGTGTTTCGGTTTTGTCTGGATGGGATTTTGGTTTTGCTTTTGTTCCGCAAAGTGCCTGTACTTTCGAGTTCCTAAAAATGAGGAACACTGATTAAAAGGGCAAAGATGAAACATGGATTTCAAAACTGATACTTACCTTATCTTGCATTTTTGGTTTAGTTATTTGTTTAGCTGATGAATGGTTTTTTTTACAAAGACCATAATTTATCTGCACTAAAGCAGCTAAAATATTTTGCATATAAATAGTTGATGAATACAAAATATTTTCTTTGTTAATTTTTTTTTCCTCATCATCTTTGCTTCTAAGATTTGAGTATCAGTAGGTTTTAGCTTCTTTTACCTAGTTCCTGTTTATAAACTTGATGTGGAAAACAAGCTTTACTGCACTTCCAGCTCCTAATGACATTTTCAGCAGTAAATGAACTGGTTATAACCTGAATAGGGTGAGTAACCTGAAATGAAAGTAAGTTCTGTGGATGTATGCTCTTAAGTCTCTTCAAAATCTTAATGGTCTGTATTGCTTTAGTCACATGTGGAGAGCAGATTGCTGGTAGTCACATCCAGTGTGGAAGAAAAGTTTCGTGGGACAGGAATATGTTTTACTGAGAAATTTTGTCACTGGCAGCTACAGATTGAAAAGGTTTCCTGTTCAAAGTTGTGGTGGGGTTTAAGAGGACAGAATCTGCTGTCCTGCTGGTCCCAAAGTCCTCATGTGACTTAGCAATAGGCAATCTTTACACTGCTTTCTAAAACAGCATTTTTACTTTGAATCTATTCCTCTTCTGTGCTATGTGGAGAGAGTCTATTAAATTGTTCTTTTTTATGTGTGTGTCTATTCTAGAGCTTTCAGATTAATGATGAAAATATTGCAATTGCAAGCAACAGTTTGCCAGAATAAAATGGTTAAAGCCAATTTTCCAGAGCACTAAAATAGCATTTGTATTTTTTTATTTTGTTTTCCCATGTTAGCAAGAAGGCTCCTTGTGTGCTCAGCATTGCCTGAACAATTTGCTCCAAGGAGAATATTTTAGTCCTGTTGAGTTATCTTCAATTGCACAGCAGCTGGATGAGGAAGAAAGAATGAGAATGGCAGAGGGAGGAATGTCCAGTGAAGAATATAGAACATTCTTACAGGTAAAATATTTTAAATTTCGCATTGGCTGTTTTTTGTTGCCCTGAAATACATTACTGTGGACCATATACATGATATTTTGGCGCAGTTATAGAAGATTTATTTCCCAGGACTCAATTTTCTTCAATTTATGTCCCATTAGTTGTTGTTTTTGTTGTTTTTTCTTTCTGTCATCTCAGATTTGGCATTTTCAAAGTTTGCTATGAAGTTTTACAGTAATTCTATAAAAGATGCATTATCTCCATCTTACAGGTAGGGAGGTCAGGCATGGCGAGAAGGATTTGCCTTTTGTCAGAGTAAGCCAGTGGCAGAGATGGGAACAGAAGTTCTGGTGCCTGTCTCTCCTCTAAGCACTGAGCATTTCTAATTTGAAGGTTTGCGCTTTTTATTAATAAGCATATTTGGGCATTGTAATCAGCCTTAAAGAATAGGATGTATTTAGTCGTTGCTTTAAGTGTGTGCAGTTTTCTGTATTCTTAAAGTTGATTTTTGCTGACCTTTTGTGCTTATATCTTTTTTTTTTCCTTTCTTCTCTCTCTCCCAACCTCAAATTGAGCAGCAGCCTTCTGTAAATATGGATGATAGTGGATACTTCTCGATTCAAGTAAGCATGTCTGTACATTGTAACATTTTTTTCTTCATAAAATACATGTTCTCTTTAACATAGTTGAAATGCTGTCAGTCTTCTCACCTGGTGGGGTGGGAAGATAATGGATCATCTTCAGTGTGTTTAACTTTCGTATTTACCATTGCTTTGCAATTCTTTATGGGCCCTTGAGGACCTGAAGAAATATGAATCCCTAAATTTTGAAATCACCTCTGCTGGCAATAAACTTGCTTTTTTTTTTTTTTGTTGCTTCCTGTAATTACTTCAGGGACAAACCTTGAGTTCCATAATCAGCAGGTGAAAAAAACACGTCTGAGTTTTTCTCAAATTTTAGACTATAGAGCTGTTGGCAGCAGTTATAGTTAGCACTCTGATCTGCATAAAGGGAATAAATGGAATAACATGATTCTGAAGTTTCCTTTTTCATAATGATATTTTGAAATCAGTTTTATGAAAATGAGTATTTTTTATAACTAAATTGATTATGTTAATTAAACTGTTGTAACTTGAAAAAAGCTGTTTTTTGACAGGTTATAAGCAATGCCTTGAAAGTTTGGGGGTTAGAACTAATCCTTTTCAACAGCCCAGAGTATCAGAGACTTGGGATCGACCCTATGTAAGACTTTTTTTTTCCCTTTTTTTTGTGTGTGTTCTGATTTTGTTTTACAGAAAAAAAATGCTAAAAATAAATCTGTTATAACTCTGTTTCTTTAAAATGACAATTTCAAGCCCAGTTATGTCCTGATGGCTAGTTTTTATCCCTTCTGCCATCATTTTTTTTATTTTTGGGGGGGTGTACTCAAGCATCTGTCCTCCGTGTCTTCATGACATCTGGGTACTGGTATCACAGGCTTACTCAGGTTTCACATTACAGGAAAAGACAACTACCTGCTTATTTTAAGTTACCAAAGCAGTGTAAATACTCTGTACGTCAATAGTTGTCTCTTAGTATTTAAGTTTAAATTAGTGATAGCGAAGAACTTAGAATTTATGATGCACTCCAATATTATTTAATTTTATCTATACCTTTTGTTTTCTTTTTACAGAAATGAAAAATCATTTATTTGTAATTATAAGGAACACTGGTTTACAGTTCGAAAGTTAGGAAAACAGGTGACATTGTCTTCTTTTTATTTAAAAATTGACTTCAGAGTGGGGGTGGAAAATGGTTGCAGTGAGACCATTTGTTGGCCTTTTGCAGGCTTTAAAATTTGCCTTGGTCATATCTCTTAAATATGTTATTGCCAAGTTACTAGACAGACTTTTGTGACTATTAGTGTGGGGAAAGATCCTGTGATCAGTTCTTTATCTAGGATAACTTTGCCAATTTTATAATAAGAATTTGCAACTCAGAGTCTGTATGATGTACAAGTCTCCCTTTCTTTCTTGTGTGAAAAACAGAGGACAAACTATATATATATATGACTGGAAGAAAATACTAGACATGGTTTAGGATCCCTGTGGCACATAGACTTATTTTAATGCACTCACTTTTTTTCCCTATAAAAATAACTTGCAATAATATCTTGCTCATTCACATGGCTGGTAGGCATAAGGAAAAGTTCATTAGTATATTAGAAATTTTAGTAAATATGATTGCCAGTATTTTAGAGTATTTATAGGGATATGACTGGAGGAAAGCAGAAGTATAACTTTCCTACTTAACTTTCTGAAGCAATTGCATTAGAAATAGGAGACGGTTATTGAAGGAAAGGAGTGGCTGAACAGATACATGGTGCCTATATCATAATTCAAGAGCTGCAGCTGCATGTCTGTAACACCCGATGCAGGGTTTCCAGATCTGTTGTTCTGAATCATACTCTATAAACTTTCATAGAGTGTAAGTGGGATTTTTCATCATTACTATGTTACAAAAAATGCTTTCAAAATCAACTTTTAAACTCTGCAGTAGTGGAAAGGTGTCAGTTTAGCTGTTTGATCTATAGTACTAGTCATGGTCACATACATTGTCAACCAGATTAAAGAAAAAATAGGCTTGTGAATTAGCAAACTCTCTGCCTTGATTCTTGAGAGGGCCTTGCAGTATTCTCATGTTACTGAAACACTGAAGTCTTTTCAGAAACCTTAAATTCAAACTGAAGCAGAAAGTAGTGTGGCAGCTTTGGAGAATATATGCTAGAAACAGTTGTTCAAGCTAACTGAAGTGAAAAAAGCTTGTGTTTAGTTTTAGTTTTAATTAGAACTGATAGTCTGGGAAGGTTACAGAATATTACTGGTTCTTACTTGGGTTTAGCTTAAAAGCAGGTCATCTTCCCCTTCACCTCCCTAAGGAAAATGCTTAAAAGCACAAAGAAAATTCCTTATTTTACATACAACCATGTAGACGAAAATTTTGTGGAGTGACATTCTAGCCTAAAGCACCTCTAAGTTGGAGAGGGGATGTTTTTCTTTTGCAAGTCTGATTTGTAGCCACGTGAAAGCAATACCAGGTGTCTGTTATCTAGAAACCAAAAAGAAAAGGCAAAACAGACTGGCATAGTGATTTGACACAATTCTGTTAAAATTATAGCAAAGTAAGTTCCTTAGATCTTCCTCATTCTCTTTTAAATGTTTGGCTGTAATCTGTCCCTCATATTTGCATACATAACATTTTAATTCTCTTTCTCCCATCCACCAATCTTGGCGTTCTTACCTTTTTCTAGCCCTGTAAGGGGCATTTTTTTGACTCTTTTTTTGGATTTTTCTTTTTTTGAGTAAGAATATTTTGAGTAAGAATAAAAGTGAGTGAATGGCAGAATGGTAGGCACTTGTATTTCAGGTGAATGTATGGGGTACAATATGGGCCTAACTGGAAGTGTATGTACGTGCAATCAATATAACCAATATATGATAGGAAGTTTGGGCAGATGTATGTGGGAGCATGAGGATTTTGTGGTTAGCTGGGGACTTGAGGTTTTATTTATTGTTATTTTTGAGTGGAGACTGAATTTTCCTTCTGCCATCTCTAGATGGTCCTTCCTAGTTAAAATATAATGATATTGAATGAGTATCGTGTAATAAAAAAATCCAACTTAGTGTGGTATATGTGGAGTTTTATGGGCAGAACATCTTTCTGTCCACTTGACTTGTTTTTCCTCTCTCGAGTTAAGTACTATAAATGATTCATCAGCCTGGTCGGGGAGCTGGGAGCCACCTGTGCAGAGTTATCTCAAGTCTCACCCATTTTAATATTAGGCTGAGTTATCAACATATTAAGTTTCAGTTAATTTTTCTTTGTTGATTAATGCTAAATTCCCTGGGAGCATCTTTTTTTTTTTTTTTTAATTAAAAGAAAATCCTGTTTTCAGCATTGCTAGCTATTATAAAGCAATGTGTTTAGAGTGCCTTTAGAATGCCTTTAACAGAAGGCATTCGGCTGTTCTTCACTTTACTGTCTCTATTAATGTAACAGGATATAATGTGAAATTATGAAAATTTTATTCCTTCTGAATATCAGTTTCCAGCAGATGGAAAAGCAGAATTAAGTAGTATTTTAAAATTATGGCTAAGTTCTTATTATATTTAGGGTATTTTTTTCCCTTATGTTTGTTTTCTTGATAGCAATATTCAGTAGTAGGAGAAAGAGTGTAGTAATTTTCTCACTTCAGATCTCTTGTTAGTTGAGAAGTATTTTAAGGGTAACTTGAGCAGTGTAGTGCTTCAAAGAACTTTTAATTTGATAATTCATTATATTGAGTCAGATATTCCATCATAAGAAATGACCACATTGTACAGAAATGGATTACCAAGTAATCTTCATGCTAATTTGTTCTCTCAACCCTTTTTTTTTCTTAATTACAGTGGTTTAACTTGAACTCTCTCTTGATGGGTCCAGAACTAATATCAGATACATATCTTGCACTTTTCTTGGCTCAATTACAACAGGAAGGTAATAGTAACTTGCAGATGTTAAATCTCATTAATAAAAGTAGGTAATAATGATTTTTATTAGAGCTTTTCCTATTCAGCTAATTACCCTTAGCTTTGTGATTGAAATATTCAAGTCCTTATAATGAAAGATAGAGCCTTTATATTGTAATCGATCACACATCATTGTCTGCTGTATAGTGTGTATTTTAGAGCATTTATCTATACACCTTATATTGTAGACTTCTGATTTATTTTTCTCAGGTTATTCCATATTTGTGGTAAAAGGTGACTTGCCAGATTGTGAGGCTGATCAGCTATTGCAGATGATTCGGGTACAGCAGATGCAGCGACCAAAATTAATTGGAGAAGAGACAGCACAGTCAAGAGAACAGAGGTAAAGTAAATAGAGATTTCATTTAAAGAATGTTAAACCTAATGGGTTTCCATGACTAGT
>JAUBOD010000445.1:7300574-7311240 GCA_032353885.1 Nothura maculosa
TGATTAATTAAAATATTGCATTGTATTCTGTGCTTTTAGGTGGAAATCAGCCATCTAAAAGCTAGACAGAATGCTCTACAGGAACAGTTGCAGAAGGTACAGACAGCTGCTCAGTCAGCACAACTGGCAGCTGGTGTTTTGCCACCAGCTACTACATCAGCTGCCTTTGTTCCAGTGGTTAGACATTCCTCAGGTTTCCAAGATGATGACATGGATTTTGGAGATATAATCTGGTCACAGCAAGAAATAAATAGATTGTCCAATCAAGTTTCTAGGCTTGAATCTGAGGTCGAACACTGGAAGCAGATTGCACGGGTAGGTGATTTGCCTCCTTCTCACTCTGCTCTGTGCCTCTGGGTTAGTGTTTTCAGGGCATTTAGGTTTCCTTCAGTGTGTTCTTTTGTTTTACGCTTTCACGTTTTAGAGAATCGACCTGTTTTGATGGAAGAGGTGAAAGTCTTTTGATCTCTTTCATCTATGTGGTTTGTGACACATTGAGCACACTGAGTGACTATTTTCCAAAAGCTTTTTCAGAATGCATTTAAGCATGACCTCTGAGTTAGGTAAAACACTCCAAAAATACTTATTGAGTCTTAGTACTACTTCAGAGTTTACTTCTTATGCAGCTTTTTAGAAATACTCCTCCTTCTGGAAATGCTGTTGATTGTTTATTGACAAGACAATACTGCTCAAAGTGATAGTTAAATGTCTGCATATTATTTTTCCTTACTCTTTTCTCACTGCTTGCTATGCCAATTATAACATTTGGTCTGCTAAGACTGGAAAGAATAGAATCATTCAAGTTGTTGTTGATGTGAGTTATTATTTCTCAAGCCCTTGTATAATATTCAAGACACTGCTTGTTTCTTGTGGAAATACCAGAGAAACCACCTAGTTATCTTAGTAGGTGTGATAATTACCCTCTTCCCCTAGCCACAGATTTACACATTTAGAGGAGGAGGGAGAAAAGTGGAAAGTCTAAGATGTTTACATTAAAAATAACTCTTTTTTTTCTGAGCAAAGTTACTGTAGCTTTGAACTTTGCTTCATGTTAGTAATCCATATGGTCTTATCTATGTCATGGTAGACACTGGCTGCTTTGCTTTCTTTCTTTGGATATCCTGTCCATTAAGTATTTGCATGAAAAACGTTAGGTATTTATCACATTTTCCAGATAGAACTGAGTGTTTTTTCTTTTTTCTTTTGCCTAGCCTTCTAAAGGGCAAGGAGCAAGTGATGCAGAACAAAGTGAAGTCTGTAAACTGCAAAATATCATTAAGGTAAGATGATAACTTTGACAAGCCAGTCTTCTCTTATCCTTTATTTTTGAAGGTTTGCGTCCAGCATGGCTTTCACAAGTAAAGTTGAGATTTGTAGCACTGGTACTTGCGTTTCCTCTACAAATAATGGGGGAGAGGAGGCACTTAACTGTACTTTAGGCTGAAATGCTGTTGTGTTCTCTCAAAATGATTAGATTTGCTTTGAAATCTAGGGGAAAGAACATGTATATAACTTGCTGAATATAATAAATTTAAAAAGGTAATATTAGTGTCTGTAGAGACAGCTAATGTTCAGAAGCAGTTGATAACTTGTGATAATGAACTTTCATGCTCAAAAGGTGCTCAAAATACTTTTTAGCTTTTTAATTTAAGAAACAGATACAGATTTGCATGTCATACTTGAAAGTTATTAAAATGTGGCCTGCTATATCCCCTTTCAATGACTTAAACAGTCTGTAGAGATTACAGTTATAACAATTGGTGTGGTATGCAACATAGTTTTTAAGTATTAAAAAAATACAAGAAACAACCTCTTCTGTGAAAAATATTTTAATTCTACTTGGAAAAGTTTTTCTTCTGTTCTCTTGCTTAGGATTGTGTACTGTATTTTGACATTCTCTTTATCTAACAATATTTTTAGGAACTGAAGAGGAATTTAAGTGAAGAAATAGATGAACATCAGCATGAATTTTCAGTATTGCAAGACGCACACAGACAAAAGCTAGCAGAGTTAAGTCGTCGACACCGAGAAGAGCTGAGTGAATATGAGGAGCGAATTGAAGAACTTGAGAATCAGCTACAGCAAGGTGCTTATTACCATGTGTGTTTTGGATGTTTTCTGCTGTAATTTACAGTGAAGTCGAGTTAAAGTATAAAATATATGTATTATGAACATATACATGTACATTAGTACATGTCAAATACGTGATATTTAGAAATCTGAGCTTAAACTTCAGCTCTATGCTTCAAATAGATATTCTGGTATCTTAAACACCATACTTGGATTGAACACTGGAATAATAGCATTTCAGTGTCTAACATCTATCAGTTTAGACAATCTTTGTATTTATTCCCAGAATTCTACACTTCATATTCGTTAGCTAAATACAGAAAGAGATGTACAGTGCTGAAGACAAGAACTTTTCAACACAAAATAGTCAAAACAGTTTTGTTGAGAATGTTTGTACCAGTTGATGTGAGCCCCTAGCTTACATTAGGGACCATGCAATTCTCTATGGTGTGACTGGATTGTAGAAGCATAATTGTCATAAGATACTTATCATTGTCTTGCATGTCCTTCAGAATACATAAAATACAGGGTCTTGTTGATTAGATCTCCTTTAGAGATTTCTTTGCACAAATACACACCTTAAAAAAGGGTGGGATGGGGACCTAAAAGTGCTATACCTATATATAATATCTGTAATATTTGTAAGATGTTAAAACTCTGATGTCTAAGCAGTGCATGTTCTCAAGTAAGCTTAAGCCCTTGAAACCGATTTTAAAAACTCACTATTGTATCTGTTATGGAATGCGCTTAGGCAAAATACTGTACTGCCTGACAGCCATCAATAATCAAATAAAATAGTGATTTTCCATCAAGGTGGATTGTGCCTTGATAAACTAGGAAATTTCTTATCCTGGTTACTTAGCTTCTGTCACCTTCACTGTTTTCTTCTCAAGCATATTTTAATTCAAACTTGGTCAACCTGTGTCTTGTAGCTCCTGTCTTTCAAAATTGTTTTGTTGTGTATTTGCAGAGCAGTTAACCTAATCACTCATATGGATGGCACTACTTCAGATGTTAATATGTATATTAAAAAGTTTTATGTGACAATCATATTTCTATTTCAGGAGCATTTTGCTCTCAGGAGAAGGTTAGGAAAAGAAGACTTGGATTTGGCTGAGTTTGCTGAGTTTTTGGGTTTGGCAGAGCTGGTTTTACTTAGTATTATGCAGAAAAAAATAAAATATGCTAAAGTATTAAACTTTTTGTTCGTTTGTTTTTCTTTTAGGTGGCTTAAGTACCGATGCCACAGATGAATCTAAAATTAGTGAGCAGAAAAAGAACACTCAGACTCCAGATGCAGGAAAAGCAGAGGACCTGAAGATTATAAGGGACCTAGAAGATGAAATACAAAAATTAAATCACAAGCTGTCTTCTGCCAAAGAAAAAGAAAGAGCTCTTCTGAAGGAGCAAGAATTGATTAAGGCAGAAAAATTCCAGATAACTCAAGAATATGAAAGTCTAAAATCTGATTTTAGTAAGCTTCAAACTTCTGTTGCAGAGCAGGATGCTCCCTTTAAAGAACAGAAGTTCCTATCCAAGACATCACTTCCAGAAGATGTTGTGAAGCTACAGCAAGCACTGTTAGGTATGAAGGTTGTGTGTGTGTTAATCATATCCTCACAGTTTTCCACTTTCATGCTCAGAATTAACTGAACATTACCTTACATTTGGATGTAACTGAAAAATGCTGTTTTAGTGAAGTTAGCTGTTGAGGTGAGGGCCACAGAAAAGAAAACATAATTAAGATATTTTGATTATTGTAGGAGTTTCCATCATTTGGCAGACACTTAGCTAATCAGGATTTTTCTTTCATATGTGTGTTTGTGTGAAGCAGACTGATGCTAATATCTCTTCTCTAAGAGACAGTGTAATATATCTATTGTACAAATATATCTGTTTTTAGAGCACCTTTTAATACTGTGCAACTAATGTACTCCACTTCCAGAATCCTCCTAATGTACGTTCAGTTGTAAAAATAGCACTGTACTTTGTGGCAGTGATATTGATAGTATTGATAATATTTATAAATATTTTATAACATGGACTCCTAAAAAAGACAAACCATCACAAAACAGTGTGGAACCCATCGCCTTTCTGAGTAGTGGGGCTATGTTGGGGGAAAGGTGGAAAAATTGCCTGTTTTGGTTGTTTGTAGCATGCTAATTTTTTTTTCCTTTTCCTCTTACAGAAGCAGAAAAGGAAATAGCAAGACTTTCAAGTTTAAATCAGGTAAAACAATTGGAAATTTTGACAAAAAAATTTTAACAGTAACTGATGGGAAAACATGGTACTGTAAATTTTTTTAAAGTTTCATGCTTCTTTATAATCTTATAATCAAGGAAATTAAGTTAACTTTATAATTATATATGGAAGTAGTGAAAATAATATATTTGGATTTTGTGAAAATGCACAGCCTGCTATGTTCAAGAAAACTGGTGATGTTCCCCATATCACATTATGTAAGCTGCTCTAATGTGCAGTTCTATAGTATTAATTGAACATGGACTTGAATTACTAGATGAGTAATGTTTTAGATACTATAAAGCTACGTTCATGTCATGTATGTGTTTTTCAGCATGTAAATATTTAAGAAAACAGGCTGATTAGGAGTAGTACTATTTAAATACTTGGAATCCTCCTTTAAAACATTTCATTGTGTAAATACTAATTTGGTGCTTTTTTCATTTGTTTTTGTAGGCTGGTAGTTTCACTGGTATGGGGAAGGATATTCCGGCATTTCTGCCAGATCTGCAGGTTCTAAAAGAGGAAAATGTAAAGCTACGAAAAGAGAAGGCATGTATTTTAGTTTTTTGGACTGTATTTGAATGCCATGTAGGCAAAGCATTAAAATATTCTGAAACCTTTTCTAAAAATAATATTATTGATTCTCAATCTAAATGTACTATTACCTGATCATTGCAATTGTGTGAACAGATCAGTCAAGTTATAACATCTCAATGTACAATTATCCTAAGCCCTTATGGTTTTTATTATTCAATGTCTTTCAGTTAAGGATTTCATTTCTATATGCTACTTGCCTGAAAGTGTATTCACTTGACCTGCTGAAAAGCAAAAGTACATTTTTTTTAATATAATGTAGCATCAGGGAATATTTTTTGTTTATTTAATAAACTGCATTTTGGAAGCTATGTACCATTTACCATTTTATAGAATTGATTCTTGTTCTAAATATTCTGAATTAGTTCATTACCTTATAGTCAAGGATCACTGGTAATCACTGGTATTGAATGGCATTCTGTAAGAACTGTAATTTTTTTTTTTTTTTTTTTTACATCTTTTAATCCATGTAGCCGTGTTTCAGTGTAGACACTTTGGTTAATTCTGTTTGCTTGTTTTCCCTGTTGTAATAATACTACTTTCCGTCTTATTTACTAAGCAGCAGACCATATAGTCTATGTGGAACACGGCCTTAATTCATAAACCCTAAGTTGAAATATTTCACTTAATTTATTTCCAGGGGTATTTTTGAACAGAGATCTTATCTGGTTTGCATGAATTGAAGTATTCCTTCGATATTTTTTCACATTAATTTTCTTCAGTTGTTCTTGGTTAGAATTTGCCTTCCCAATGTGCAGCATAGTGTATGCTGAGGATATCTCTAGGACATGTGAAGTTTATCCCAAGTAGGGGTGCGTTTGAGGTGGGTGTAACGTCCCTTGTCAGACCCTACCTATGACCCTGCTAACACTTGCTACTGTGTCAATCTAGACAAAGATGTCACAATGAAGGAAGTTTAAGTAAGGGTTCTGTTTTTAAAAAATGGCTGCTTTAATTGCTTAAGAAAGAAACCGTTAATTACTTGAGAAAGAAACCATCTGAAATCTAAAAGTCTAAGGTATTTTTTGTTGTTTGCTCCTTCAACTTAAGGAGGAACTTCAGAAGGAACTGACAAATGCACAACATAAAACTGAAAATATTCTTTCTACATATACGGAGGATCAGAATTCAGAATTAAGTCAGTTAAGGCAAGATTTGGAAAGAAAAGAGCATGAATTAAATGAAAGTATTACTGAAAGAGAAACCTTAATAGCAGAATTGGAAGAACTGGACAAACAGAATCAAGAAGCTACTCAGGTAAGCAAAAAACAAACAAAAAAATGCATATATCTAGAATGTATAAATTATCCTGTGTGGCAATAAAATAATAACATAAAATAGTAACAGGACCTTTCCTCTGCCAAAAGAGGGGCTGATGCAAAATTCTGAATTGCAACAAAACCGTTTGTTACCAGCAAAGGAATCATGTCAGATGACTCTTCCTTCCTATGTCAAATTGAAATTACTTCTTTTTTGCAAGTCATCTTAGCTCTTTTTATCTTGCTGAAGTTTTGACCTCTGTCTTTAGCCAGTATGTGTGACACATCATCTTCACCTTTTGTCAGGTTTAACTTTGTCCCAAGTAGTTCAGCTGCTTTCTTATGAGTTCTTCATGCTCTGAACTCTTGTGGAGCAAAGGAGGTCACCAATGATATGTAATCAAAATCTATGTTGATTATTTATTGCTGCCCTGATGCAACTGATTGTTAAGCATAAACTTGCAAGGCATGTTTTTCTAATATTGCTTGCTTCATGGAATTGAGCAATTAAAATACTTTCCTATCAAATGAATCCCACCACCAAAAAAAAAATCTGTCAAGAAATTTGAAATAGAATATGCAGATACTCAGTTGAGTCACTTGTTATTTGTATTTAGTTACTGTTTTTAAGAAAGGGGTATTTGCTGCGTAATAGCTTTAACTGCCCTGACAAATATAGACGTTTAATGTCTTTTTATATTTCTCGATTTGTGTGGTGTTTTACAGTGAAATGCAGTTTATTGCTATTTAGAGTTTGTTTTTAATTTGGCAACGAATCATTGATATTATTTGCCATTTATTTTCTTTAAGTAAGGATCTGTCTTTGTTGTTGTTGTTCTAGTCCAAAGGATAAAAGTGAATGAATTCTACTGTTCTGCTGTTTCTTCCTTCCTAACAAATTCCCATTTGTGTTCATTTTAGCATATGATTATACTGAAAGAACAGCTGTCAAAACATACAGAAATGGATAGTGCCATGAAACAGCTGAAATGTGACATAGATTTTGAAAGAAATAAGATATCAAAGCTGGAAACTGAGAAGATGGAAACAATTAAGGAGTTAAATAGCCACAAAGAAAAACTAAGCCAGTGTTCATATGCTCTTAATGATTTACAAAGAAGTAAGCAGCAGCTTGAAGGTAATATTGTAGATCTACAAGAACAATTAAGGAAAGCCCAGGACTGTAACTTGCATAGTAAAAAAGAAATTACAGATTTGCAGCAGAGATTAAAAGAAAGAGAGGAGGAACTTTCTATATCCTTGAGCAAGATAACAGAAAAGAAGAATCAGGAACCTAATTACAGTTGTCAAGATCCAATCCTTAAAGAGAGAGAAGCAGAAATTACAAAACTGCAGAATGACATTTCAGAATATAAGCAACTAAATGAAAACTTGGAGAAATCTGTGTTTGACCTCAAACTAGAAAATGGAAAGTTGGTATCAGCCTGTGAAGAACTGAAGCAGCAGCTAAGCGAGGCTGTTTCAGAGAAGAGTAAAGTTTCATTAGAAAAAAACACTGTCACGGAGGCTTTGAAATTGGAAAAGAGACAACTGGAAACTGAATTAAGCCAGGCTGAGAAACGTCTCTTGGAACAAGCACGCAAGTATGAGCAGACTATTCAGGAATTATCCAGTGCACGTAGCATGGACACCAGCACGTTGCAGCTTGAGCACGAGCGCATAGTTAAACTCAATCAAGAGAAAGACTTTAAGATTGCAGAACTCCAAAGGAGCATTGAGCAGATGGAAGCTGACCACCAGGAAACCAAAGAGATGCTGACTACCAGTTTAGGAGGCCAGAAGCAGTTGACAGAACTCATGAAAGAAAAAGAGCTATTTATTGAAAAATTTAAAAATCAGGCCTTACAACTACAAAAAGAACTTGAAGAATATATTAGAGATTCGAAAAAGCAGGATACCTTAAAACAGAACTTAGAGGAAAAAGACAAAAGTCTTGCTGTTATGAAGGAAGAAAACAACCACTTAAAAGAAGAAATTGAACGCCTTAAAGATCAGCAAAGTAGGTCTCTGCCTGTGGTTGAGCCTAAAACTCTAGATATTATTATTGAACTTGAAAGTGAGGTAACACAGTTGAAAGTGATAAAGAATAGTCTTGAAGAGGAGATAGAAGTTCTCAAAAAAACGATAGAAGATCAGAATCAAAAAACAGTGCAACTTCAGCAGTCTTTGCAGGAGCAAAAAAAAGAAATAGATGAGTCTAAATTTCAGCGGGAACAAATGAATGTCACACATGAAAGACTGTCTATGGAGAAAGATGAGGAAATAAAAAATTTACGGAAAACAATTGAACAAATTAAAACTCAGTTGCATAAAGAGAGACAGGTTATTCAGACTGATTCCTCTGATCTCTTTCAGGAAACCAAAGTTCAGACACTTAATGGAGAAAATGGAAATGAAAAGCATGACTTATCTAAAGTTGAAATTGAAAGACTGGTAAAAGGTATCAAAGAGAGGGAGATGGAGATTAAGCTATTAAATGAAAAGAATGTTTCTCTAAGTCAACAAATCGATCAGTTGTCCAAAGATGAGGTTGGCAAACTCACTCAGATCATTCAAGAGAAGGACTTAGAAATACAAGCTCTCAACGCTAGAGTTTCCTCAGCTTCCTATAGGCAGGATGTTCTTTGTCTTCAGCAGCAGCTCCAGGCTTATGTCATGGAAAGAGAACAAGTACTAGCAGTTTTAAGTGAAAAGACAAGGGAAAACAGTCAGCTAAAAACGGAGTACCATAAGATCATGGATGTAATAGCTGCTAAAGAAGCAGCATTAGCAAGGTTACAAGATGAGAATCAGAAGCTGTCCAATAGATTTGAAAATAGCAGTCAAGACATGTGTAGAGAAACTATTCAGAATTTATCCCGTATCATTCGAGAAAAGGATATCGAAATAGATGCTTTAAGTCAAAAATGCCAAACCTTGCTGACTGTCTTGCAGACATCTGGTACAGGTACTGAAAATGGGTCGGGAGGTGTTAACAGTAACCAGTTCGAGGAACTTTTGCAAGAACGTGATAAATTAAAACAACAAGTAAAGAAAATGGAGGAGTGGAAGCAGCAGGTGATGACCACAGTTCAGAACATGCAGCATGAGTCAGCTCACCTCCAAGAAGAGCTGCAGAAACTTCAAGCACAAATTTCATTTGAAAGTGACAGTAATTCGAGGTTGCAATTAGACTATAATGGCTTGATTCAGAGTTATGAGCAGAATGAGAAAAAGCTGAAAGGTTTTAGCCAGGAATTGGCCCAAGTTCAGCACAGTATAGGACAGCTACATAGCACCAAGGATCTGCTCCTGGGAAAGCTTGACTTGGTGACACCGGCAGCCACAGTAGCTTCTGCTGCTGTTTCACAGCCTTTGGGCATTCAGCAGAGTGTTGCTGAAGTGCTCAGTGATGAATCTAAACTCCTTCAGAAGGAACTGGAACAACTGAAAAAGAAGTTGCAAGAGAAAGATGCCACTATTAGGACCCTTCAGGAAAACAATCAACGATTATCTGATTCGGTGGCTACAGCATCAGAGCTTGAGAGAAAGGGCCAAGAAGAAAATGATTCTGAAATGAGACAGATCAAAGAGAAACATGATGTGTTACAGAAGTCACTTAGGGAAAAAGACATACTGATTAAATCCAAAAGTGATCAGTTACTTTCTGTGAGTGAAAATCTTAGTAACAAGGAAAATGAAAATGAGCTTTTGAAACAAGCTGTGACTAATCTTAAAGAAAGAAATCTGATTTTGGAAATGGATATTCGAAAATTGAAAGAAGAAAATGAAAAAATAGTTACAAGGTGCAGGGAAAAAGAAACGGAATTCCGGGCGCTTCAGGAGACTAATATGCAATTCTCAATGATGCTGAAAGAGAAAGAATTTGAATCCCATTCAATGAAAGAAAAAGCTCTTGCTTTGGAAAAGCTCTTAAAGGAAAAAGAACAGGTATGTATACACTTATTTATGAATTTATTAAATAAATCACAAGTAATACATGCTCATGTAAATATAGACATCAAGTATTTGCCAGAAATAAATTTCTTCTCATCCTTCATTGTATTACACTAAAATAAAAAAATCTGCTGCACAGTTAAGAATCAGGCAGTATATGACAAATTTGTTCAATTTGTTGCTCTAAACTACACTTCTCATTCATTTGGGAAATGCTTGTTTATCCAATTGCTTAATGCTTTGTTTTGGTCCTATTGTCTATTAAATATCCAGGGTTATTTTTAGCGCATATTCCTTGGATTTTGCAGAGGCCAGCAGAAGTCATGTCCTTACATGCTTTCCTCTGCTATGTCGGTTGCATGCGATCACAGTCCCCCTGTGAAGGATGTTGCTTCACAGCATTTGTCCCTGTGAAACCAATAGGTTTATGTTTCTTTGTTTTATGGTTGGAGAAACTCCACTGCAAAAACAGAGATTAATGGATTCTCAGAATGAACATCAGGATACTTCATAATGGTTTCTGCACCTTCATTTTTCTTGCT